>JAADXE010000072.1:0-64128 GCA_023337545.1 Pythium coloratum
GATCTCGTCCTCGCCTACATCAAGACCCACAACTTTCCGAGCGAACTCCTCGAGCACATGGAGGCACTACGAGGTAACGATGGTGTGGCATTCGCTTCGTCACAACGCCCAGCGCTTGTGATCCGAGAAGAAAACGAAACGGGTCTAGTGCTGACGGACACTGAAGTGACAGCTGGCGCCATTATCGCCGCCAGATACTAAGGTGATCCCACAGGACACGATCGAATGGCCCAACGTCGGCGTAGCGACCTTCAACTGTCGTGGCGTTCGAGGGAACGGCAATTCGCTCATTTCACGTTTTTTGCGTCACAACTACATCTCCTGCATACAAGAAACCCGTTTCAAGCACGCTCGCCACTCAGAAGGATTTCAGTACCTTCTCGATGCATCCATTCAAAATTCAACATTCATCTCCGACCGCAACGTGTCCAGTCCAGAACCATTACCACGGGCAGGGGCGTTGCTACCATCATTCATCATGATCTTCCACGATCAGGGGATCCATACGAGGTTCACGAGCTGACTCGCGTAGGAGAATATCTCGTTGTGGCAGTACCGCTGCAGGACTCGCTTCTCTTCGTGCACAACGTGTACGCGCCAACAGGAGTCTCAGTGCGACGGCGATTTTTCTGGGAATTACCGACGGACTTCCCAGCCAATGCGATCCACATCGTGTGCGGCGACTTCAACAACGTCCTCGACGATGTTCTCGACTGTGTCACGCCAAGACGCAACCAAGAGGCTTCAACACCAGCTCTCCTCGAGTGGATGAGTCACTTGGATGTCGTGGACGCGTGGAGGCACCACCATCCGTACCAACGCGTTCACTCCAGCCCACCACGTGTGAGGCGCATCGATTTCATCTTCCTGTCGCAGACACTGGCGATGAAGCCTATCGAACCAGCTCATACGTTGAGTATCACGGCCTTGGTGATCACCTGGCACACAAAGTCAGCCATTCGTCGTCAACCGTACCGCAAGGCCCTGGCTTTTGGCGATTTCCAGCGTGGTTGACCGATCATCCAGAGGTCACGGCGGCGGTTCTCAAAGACATCCAGCGTCTTCTCACTGATCTGCGGGTATCTACCAATCCAGGCATCGTTTGGCAGATCTGGAAGAACAAACTCAGAGCCCAGCTAATCGTGGTGGCGAAATCACTACGAGCAGAGGAAACGTGGCCACTACACGAGAGTTTGTCCATCCTGCGACAGACACGAGCTGCATCAGCTGCAGAAGGCAGCTCACAGAGAGAAAATGATGCTTACGATGACGCCCACATCGCGTACGAAGCCGTGTCACGGGAGTTCAACGCGGCTGTGCGCGACGCAGCTTTTGACAGGTACGCGACAGAAGCCGAAACCAGCTCGCACTTCTTCTTTCGACCGCCAACTCACACGCTGCGACGCGTTCCGATCTCGGAAATAACGCGAGCCGATGGCACTTCCTCAACAGCATTGCCAGATATCATGGATGGGCCAGTCGTACTGGGGCACGATATTTGGAGATCGGAGGTACAACGACGGAGCGTCAACCACTGAGAGAGATCGACAGATACTGTGCTCGACCATCACACGTCGACTAACAACAACTCAAGCAGATCTGTTGGACGCCCCTATTCTGGCTCATGATATCACGGCCACCATCAAGAGCCTTCGAAACCACTCAGCACCTGGGCCAGACGGATTCACCGCTAAGTTGTTCAAAATTGCACCCGAAGAGTTTGGCGAAGCTCTCTAGATCGTGTTTGAGTCCCCACTCCGTCGAGGCATCCTACTACCGTCGCAGCGAAAATCAGCAGTTATATTGCTACACAAAAAAAGGAAGCCGTGGTGACCCAGCGAACTACCGACCAATATCTCTCATGCCAGTCGAGGTGAAGATCGTCTCAAAAATTCTCACTGCGCGTGTGATGACGGTACTCGACAAGCTGATCCATACAGACCAGAAAGGCTTCGTACGAGGGCGTTCGATCCACCATCAGATCCGCCTTGTCCACGACCTGCAAGACCTATGTACCAACGAGGCCAACGAAGGACTCGCAGCCTTTCTGGACTTCGAAAAGGCGTACGACCGCGTCGACCACGAATACCTCCGCGATATTCTTCGAGCTTTTGGCTTCGGGGACGACTTTCAATGATGGGTTGGCCTTCTCTACAACGACACCAAAGCCTCTCTCTGTCTCAACGGATGGATGCAAGAACCCCTGAGTCCAGGCAGGGGGGTCAAACAATGGGACCCACTTTCAGTGGTGCTCTTCACAATGTGCATCGAGCCCTTGGGCAACTTGATCCGCTCGAACTCGCAGCTCGGCCTCACAGTGAACAACACCAACTTGGCAACCGGCGCCTACTTTGCCGACGACTCAGTCCTCTTTCCGCGCAACACCGCTTCCTTGGTCGAGCAGCTTGCGCTCGTAGAGACATGTTGCAGGGGCTCCGGGGCGCGGCTGAATCGATCCAAGTCACAGCTGCTCACACTCAATCGGCACGCAGATCCGGCTCTTTTCCCAGGGATTGAGACCGTCCTCAGCACCGTGAAGTATCTGGGCATTGATTTTGGACCAGGAGTATCGATGACGAGTATAACGGCAGCACTGGAGGTTCGCATGACCACCTCTCTCAATATGTGGCGATTCCGAGCACGTACACTTCAAGGTCGACGTTTGCTGGCCAGTTGCGTCGTCGTCTCCGTAATATGGCACTTCACCCCGCACTTCGACTTCCCTCCTGCAACAATCGCCAAATGGCAGCGCATGTTGTCCAACTACATCCGGTACAACACGCCCGCAGGTCAGCCTCGGTCACTTCACCTCATCTCGGGTGGCGTACATGGGACCAGAAAACGCGATGGAGGCATCCAAATCCCACAAATCCAAGTGACTATCCAGAGACAGCGGTTTAAAATGCTACAAGAACTCGTGCGCGATGGCTCTCAAGTCAGCGGGGGCGGCAATATATGGGCGATTGTCGGTAGGAACAGTCATTGCGAAAGCACTCGGTCCGGTGTGCAGCACACACGGCTTCGAATGGCTTTGGTCACGCCCTGGTGACTGGGAGAAGGCTCGAACGCGCACCATCCCATCGCACTGGCTGACTGCATGGGCAACATGGACGGACATCGCATGGGCAGTATCACCGCCTCGGGAATCTGAGCAACACGATGTGAACAACGCCATTGGGTCAATCTGGCTGGGACTTCGGCCAACGGCTCACCGATCGGCGACGACAGCAAGACCCCCTTTCCTGGATGCAACACCAGCGCTACGCCCACTGTGTTCGCATTGGCACAAGCGGGCTACAAGACAGTCGTCTCGCTCCTGACACCGACAGGTGCGTGGCCAAGCTGCGGTGAATTCTTCGAGTTCGCAGCTCGTGTTCCCGGCCCGAGCCGCACAAACAACACCATCCAGCGACTGTACACTCTACTCTCCAGCCAAGTCGAGGCAGCCTTCCCTCATGGTTTTCCTCGTGACCATGGCGACCAACCGCTCAACGTGCTTCCACGCCGAGGGGTTCAAGTCAACGGACGATGGATACTGTTCCCCAACATCCCCAAACAACATTGGGCATCGTACTGGTGGCCACAACGCGCAACAACTCGAACCACCACGCGAGCGCACCCGCTCAACGACCACGGCCTGCCACAACACACAACAGTAAAAGTCCACGCCAAGCGCATGTATGAACTCGGAATTCAAGTCACTCCGGTTGTTCGAGACGTGTACTTCCGACTCATGTTCAAATTGCTGCCGAGTGGTAGCCGCCTGTGGGCCTCCCCGCTGAGGGACAACAATGCCAGAGTCTGCGCTGCTGATAAATGCCACGCCATCGAGACCGAGCAACACCTCTTCTTCGATTGCGATGAGGTCAACATCTTGTGGCGTCTCCAGTGGTCAGCTTGGAAGACCTTCTTGAACGGACAACCCAGTTGGCAAGCAGTCCTCTTCCCACACACCGTGCGCATCCGACCAGAATTCACCCACCTTAACGACACCATTCTCGAGCTATGGCACATGGCCACCTGTGTGGTCCTCCACCAGGTCTGGCGCGAACGTAATGCCCGCCTGTTCGACTCCGCCACTCCCGTCGATAGGAGAACCCGCCATCTCCGAATCATCAGCGTCTATGGCGCACACATACGCGCCGCCCTACGGCGGCACAACCACGACCACGACAAGCAAGAACAAATCTCCTCAGTCATTCGAAAGCTCATTACCTCGACGGCGTTCCAGCCGATGACAACACAGATCGACCTCTCTCGACCAACTCGCCGGAGAGCAGACTCGTCTGGACAACAAGGGCTTGATCATCAAGACGACCAGTTGATGCACATCACTCAGCAACCTATATTAGGACGTAGCATCAGGACAGCCATCTGTTTCTAGGCCGCTGGCTATCAGGGAAGTCCACCCCCGTAATAAACGATATTCACACGTAGTGACATGCGTCAGTCGTAAATGCAGAAGCGTCTCTATGATATGTGCATTTACGATTAGCTTTTCTACATCTCTCTTCGGGCATCTACACGACCCAGAAGACCGTCCAGTAGCCGCTGGATCCCTTCATCTACGGGATCTCGCGGAACGGAGACACGTCGTGGTAGCATTTCGCGAATACCTTGTCCAGACACTCGTCCTCCTACAGAATCAATCAGTCGATCACCAGTCAGAACCACATCAACGCCTCACCGTGACACGAAGCCACGCGTCGTACCTTGCCCTTGCACTCCTCGTTGTTCACGATGGACAACTTGGCGCGACGACGCGCACACACCTACACACACACAAGACCCCGTGAGCCCAGCAGCTCCTATGGCTTCCATCCAGCCGATGTCCTTCCGCACCTGGTGCTGCTTGGCGATGTTGAAGTTCTTGCGCATGAACTCGTACTTCCAGTCGCAGTCGCCACTCAGCGCAGCCGCACGGACCTCACTACACGCGTGGTGCTCGCAGCTGCTCCAGTCGATCTTGCTGCGGCAGTGGTCGTACGCGTGGATGAGCTCGTGCGCGACGGTGCGATCCATCCACTGCTGGTCCGCGATGTGGTTCTGGCACAGCACGACGCCGGGCTTGGCCTCCTCGTCCAGGTGGAAGCCGCCGTTGATTTGTCCCTCGCACTCCACGATTGAATAGAAGCCTGGCTCCATCTTGCAGCCCATCTTCTCCATGATATCCACCAGGAATTTCACGCGCGGACCTGCTCAAACCTCAGTCAGTACTCAAGCCACAGACGTCGATGGAGACGCGCAGTTGCACGCACACTTGGTCATGGATTCCTCCAGCATCTCGTTTGCCTTCTCGTACTGTGCATCATTCGCGTTCGTGGGCTTGGGGCCTCCCACGACGCCGCTCATGAGGTTCTTCACCTTGTCCATCTTGCCGATTTTTGTTGTGGTGACCAGAAGCACTCTAATAGACCTGTCATACTTGATGTCAGTCCAATCGAGTTGTCAACTACCTGTGATACGAAATACTCATTCGACCTTCAAGGTGAAGCTGGAAGGAAGCTACGCAATGACGCAAGCCGCTACCTTGACACTGGTGGAGACGCGCTCAGCGAGCACTGCTCACTGCTGTAGATTTTACGACTCCCGCTGAGTGGCATCAAGTTGGAGACGTATTCAGTGGCATTGAGCCGGCTTTGATGCGATGGGTGTCTGCAACTAGAAGTGCCTCGACGATGCGAAGGCGTTGCCAGCCGTGGTTATCGTGTTTCGCCACGATCTCGCATAGAAACCTCTTAGTTCTCTTTGGCTTTCCGCTGTGATACGTGATGCTGTGGTAGTAACGAAGCTGTGCCCTCCATAGGATTCCTGAGGAGCTCGGAGTGTTTCATCGGCCTACGCTGCTGATCTCAATCGAACATGCTCCGACCGCACAGGAAGCTAATTGGAACGATAACCACCGACTGTAGTTTGGAGTCGGCTATGGGCTCGTGCAGATCGTTCTTCTCTCTGGATGCTTGCCGCTGCTGTGTTGAAGAGCTCCAGGAGCTCAGTGTCACTATATCATTCGTCACTAAGCCGAGGAGTAGCATTTGGTAGGATCCGCCTCCTCCGCACATTTCCGCCGTGGATGAAAGAGGTGCTTGCAAGACGAAGGTGTGCGGAATGCAAGTGTTTATACATGCAAGGATTGCATTATGAGCCACTAGTGAAGAGAAACACCTACAGGATTCGTACAAGTCGACACCTAGGATGGCAAGTCGGACCACCAGCAGCAGCGAAAAGACGAAAAAAGAGAAAGGGCGAGAAAGACAAAGCAAAATCTACACTGGGCCCAGTACTGAGCCGCTCTATTCCATTTCGCCGACGGCGCCAATCTCCTTCAGCTGTGCGATCAGAGCCTCGGCCTCGTCCTTCTTCACGTCCTTCTTCAGCACGCTTGGCGCGCTCTCCACGAGCTCCTTGGCCTCCTTCAGGCCCAGGCCCGTGATCACACGGATCTCCTTGATGACCTTGATCTTGTTCTTGGCGTCGAAGCTGGCGAGCTTGACGTCGAACTGAGTCTTCTCCTCCTTGACCTCCTCAGCGGCAGGCGCGGCACCGCCGCCGCCCATGCCCATGGCGAACGCGGCATCCGGGATGTTGAACTTTTGCTGTTGGTTTCATAAACACAAGTCGCACGTGAGTGCACTGCATGCAATCGCAATCACCTAGTCGATGCAGTGAGAACTGACCTGGATGGCACCCGAGAGCTCGAAGATCTCGACCATGTTGAGCTCGAGGATCTGGTCCAGCACGGCCTGCACCTTTGGGGTGAGGTCGAGCTCGCTCTTGATGGCTGGCTCGTTGGCGTCCGTGGACAGGAACGAGGCCTGCACAAAGCGGCTCACAGGAGCGGCGCCGTTGCGGCGCGACAGGCGCAGGGCGCTTCGGGAGACACGGCTCAGCATGGTCACGAGTCGGGAGGTGGCGTTCCGGGCGTCGGGTTCCGCGATTCAGTCGCCTCACACTTTTGTGCGGCGGGCGAGCGGCGCTTTCCGCCCAAACGGCCCGCTGATGAATGGCTCTCCAGACCAGCTCGTAATTTCAGCCAATTACATCATATCAATGTATTTCAGCCAATGGGAAACACGATCACTGCGCATCCGGATATTCAGCGGATATTATCCGGAAGACCCCCTCGGTATCCTTTCGAACTGGGAGCACACGTGGTGCATGCTCATCAAATCCAACAACAGCAAGATGGTGAAGATGGGACTGCGCGCGCTGCTGGCGCTGGCGCTGTGCGCTACTGCGGCCCAGGGCGCCGTCATCAACACCAGCGTGAAGCGCGTCATCGACCTCACCAAGCACGTGGTGCGCGTGCAGACCGACATCGCGTTCGTGGACGCCGACGCCGCCACGACGCAGTACGAGTTCGCGCTGCCCAAGCGCATGAGCGAGCGCCTGGCGCAGGTCTCAGCCAAGTGCGGCAAGGGCGTGGCCTGCGAGGTTGTCAAGGTCGACAGCAAGCAGTCCAAGCTCGTGGACCAGTACGTCGTCGTGCTGCAGAACGGAGTGGCCAAGGGCGAGGCCGGCCACATCAAGCTCACGTCCTACTTCACGCGCGTGCTCACGCCATTCCCGGCGGAAGTGACGCAGTCGGACGACCAGCTCGTGGTCTTTGAGGACGCGCACCTGTTCTCGTCGCCGTACGCCACGCAGACGCAGACGACCAAGGTCAAGCTGCCGTCGGGCCGCATCGAGTCGTACTCGGACGTGGCGCCTGTGACCCACAAGGGCTCGAGCATCACGTACGGCCCGTACACGGACGTGGAGCCGTTCGTGGCCTCGGGCAACACGCTGCGCGTGCACTTCAAGAACCACTCGCCGTTCCTGACGGTCACGAACCTCGTGAAGGAGATCGAAGTGAGCATGTGGGGCCGCGTGTCCGTCGAAGAAGTGTACGACCTGCTGCACACGGGCGCCAAGCTCAAGGGCGGCTTCTCGCGCTTCGACTACACGGTCAAGGGCGCCAAGGGCGCGTCGTTCTACGAGCTGAGCGCGCACCTGCCGCGCGACGCCGTGAACGTGTACTACCGCGACCAGATCGGCAACGTGTCGACGTCGCGTCTGCGCCGCACGGACTCGCGCCAGGAGCTCGAGTTCAAGCCGCGGTTCCCGATCTTCGGCGGCTGGAAGACGCAGTGGTACTTGGGCTACTCGGTGCCGACGCCGTCCGTGCTCACGCGCGCGCAGGGCAACAAGTTCAAGCTCGAGCTCGACTTCTCGACATCCATCGAAGAGGCGGCCGTGGACGACCTCACGGTCAAGGTCATCCTGCCGGAGGGCGCCACGAACGTGCAGGTGAGCGTGCCGTTCGCCGTGGACTCGCAGACGCGCACGTCGCGCCAGACGTACCTGGACACGCCCGTGTTCGGCCGCCCCGTGCTCGTGCTTAACAAGAAGAACGTGATCGCGCAGCACAACGTGCCGTTCGAGGTCACGTTCGAGTTCCAGCAGACGTTCATGCTGCACGAGCCGCTGCTGCTGGTGGGCGGCTTCCTGGCGTTCTTCCTGTTCTGCATGGCGCTCTTCCGCCTCGACGTGAGCCTCGTCAAGACCACCAAGACCGCCACCAAGAAGAAGACCGAGTAGACGGCGTCTGTAGAAGAGAGAGGGCACTCATGGAGCATGGTCGATGGACACAGTCAAACCGTAGCAAGCACCTTTCCATTCGGAAGGCCATTGGTCACAACATGTTTTCAAACACTCATTTTTGGAAGCATCCTGAACCTCATCTTTGCTAGTGGGGAACATACAAAAACCAAATGAGAACAACTTCAGAATGAACCGTGAATCAGCAGTATTTATTCACTATGTTGCCTGGAAGCAAAAGCTAAAGAAGCAGCATCTGCAGCAGGCGTCGAGCCAAGAGCTCCACGCGTTGCTGCCCCTCCAAGACTACGCGCTTAAGCGCGGTTCTGGCGGGCGAGCGGACCGAGCCACTTGGCCTTCTCCTCGAGCGTCTGGAAACGACCGTGACCGAACTTGGACGAGGTATCGATGAACTTGAGCTTGATCTCCTCGAGCGCCGAGCGCTTGGTGTGGACCAGCAGCGACTTGCGGAGCGTGAGCGCACGCTTCTTGACGCCGACGATGGCGCCCTTGAGCATGAGCCAGTCCTCGTTCACCACACCGTAGTGTGGGAAACCACCGAGCGGCGTGATCGACTTCTCCGTGAGGTCGGCCTCCGTGGTGGCTGACTTGGCGTCCCCAGCGGCACCGATGCGGTAGATCTTCTTGTTGACCTCCGTTCGGTGGTGGTAACCCTGCTGACCGGCACGCGCGACCGAGAAGCGCACGCGCGACGGGTGCCAGGCACCGATACAGGCGACCTTACGCAGACCACGGTGGGTCTTACGCGGCAGACGCGTGATGCCCCAACGGGTGATGACACCGGAGTAACCGTGACCCTTGGTGACGCCGAGCACGTCGATCATCTCGTCCTGCGCGAACACAGCCGAGACTGGGACCTGCTTCTCGAAGAGCGACTTGGCGAAGTCGACCTTCTCCGAGACCGAGCCGCCGTTGACCTGGATCTCGATGAGGTGGGCCTTCTTCTGGCGGAGGTTCACCTTGCGGATCTGGGTGTGGGCGAGCACACGCACGACCTGGCAGTACTTCTTCATGCGGTTGATCTCGTTCTCGATCTCAGCCGGGTTGGTCTGGTACTTCTTGGCGTACTTGGTGTAGGCCTTTCGCTTGGCGCGGTACCAGTTCTTGTAGAAGCGACGCTTGATCTCCTCGCTCAAGTGCTCCGCGAACACCGTGGTGAGCGTGCGCAGGCCGCGAGGGGTCTCGAGGTAGCCGACCACGCCGACCACCACCATTGGTGGCGTCTCGACGATGGTCACGGCCTCGACGACCTCCTTCTTGTGGACCTTGGCTCCTGGTCGGTCGACCTCACGCACGATGTGCGTCATACCGGCCTTGTAGCCCATGAAGGCCGTAAGGTGCGGCGCCTTGGACGCGTCATCGCGAGGGAACTTGCGTACGCGACCACGGTGGTGCTTGGTACGCTTCTTAGGCAAGAAGCCCAGGTGACCGTGGCGAGGGGCTTCGTACTTACGGTGTCCCATGACTGCTGATGTCTTGTGAGTTACTGCTAAAAACTCGGACTGAAAATCGCCGCCGCATTTTCAGCCCCAAGTCGCCATGCAACGTGCGCTTCCCACCAACAGTTCCCAGCCACCAACCAGTCGATGGAATCGTACAGAGGGCCGATCGAACCTAGTCAGGTGAAAAACCTCAAAACGTACTTTTGAGGGTTACTACGGAGTCACTAAGTACGCACTCGGAGGTTAACACTAGTTAACTTCTGACATCCATTCGAAGACTCGAAGCGTCAAACGCATCAAGTGAATTGAGAGTGAGCACCATGATTGACCCGATGGATGCAATCCTCGCCTCCATGGCTGCCAAGACTGGCAACGTACTCAAGGAGCCGGTGGCTGTAGAGGACAAGAAGGTCAAGAAGTCTGCAGCTCCAGCGGCAAGCGTAGGAAGCAAGCCCGCCAAGCGCCAGCGCGAGTCTGCAGAGGACGCGCCAGGCGCGGAGCTCTTCGACGTCGTCAGTGCGGTCGGCGGCATTTGGAACCCGAAGACCCAGCAGGCGCTGCCCGATGCACTGCTGCGGGACATCGCCAAGCGTGCCGCCAGCTTCAAGATCTCTCCAGCCATGGAGATCGCGCGCCAGCAGGTGGTGCGTCATCTCTGCCAGAAGATCCGCCGCGCCGGCGATGAGCTCGGCATCAACAAGCTGCCCAACTCGGCGCTGGAGACATGGCAGTTCACGTCCAGTCTCACTGTGGCGGAAGTGGATCCGCTGATCCCGCACGGATCCAGCGACAACAGTGGTCTGTTCGAGGAGCTCGTCAAGGCCGGAGCCACCCGCAATGGTGCCAAGAAGAAGTGCGAGGAGCTCACGAAGGAGGCCGAGCGGCAGCTGCGCAAGTTCAAGGCGCAGCCCTTCGAGCAGCTCTCGCTCAAGAAGCGCGTCAAGGTCTCGACGGACGAGCAGGGCATGCGTGTGCTCACGTACGGCCACGCCAGCGTCAAGGTCAGCCAGGCGCACTTCGACAAGCTGCGTGCGCTGTTCGATCGCCACACGGGTGACGCGACTCACGGTGCGTTTGAGGCGGCGGCGTTTGCACTGCTGCTGCGCTACGACACGATGGACGGTGGCGGCTTCCAGGCGGCGCTCAACGAGGAGTGCTTCGACGCGCTGCAGCGACGCTTTGAGTGCCAGATGGAGTGCTTCGCGTCGCCGCTCAACTGCCGCTACGGACGCTTCGGCAGCGCGTTCCTGGACACGGACGCGGCGTTCGGCAGCGTCGGCAGCTTCTTCGAGTTCACGCCGCGCGCCGGCAGCTTCGAAGCCAACCCGCCGTTCATCCCCAAGCTCATCAAGCGCATGGCCGACCACATGACGGCGCTGCTGGACGCGGCCGACGGCCCACTCATGTTCATTGTCATCATCCCGGCGTGGCAGCAAACCGAAGGATGGCAGCTACTGCGCAAGAGTCGCTTCTGTCAGCAGCACGTCAAGATCCCACAGCAGGAGCACGGCTACTGCGAAGGCAAGCAGCAGATCCGCAAGACGCGCTGGCGCATTGCGTCGTTCGACACGAGCGTCTTCTTCTGGCAAAACGCAAAGGCCTGTGCCAAGTGGCCGGTCACGCAGGAGGCCATTGAGGATCTGAAAGAGGCGTTCAAGAGCAAGCAGGCGGACGAGCGCGAGACGCTCGGCTTGCGCAACAGCGGCAAGCGCGTGCGACGGGCATAGAGCACGAGTCAGTAGCAAATACCAGTATATAGAGATGCAAAATAACGGATCACTTCTGCGTGCGCTCCACCTCCTCCTCCTCCGCCATGATGTTGGCGATAAAGTCGAGCGACTCCTGCTTGGTCATCGTGTAGACGTTACTGATCTTGTTTTGGTAGCCGATGCCGTAGAACTTGTCAGCGACGCTCACGAGCTCGGGACGGAACGTGGATGTGATGAACTGCACAAAAGTCATGGATACAAAACATAAGCACTAGTCAAAACAGACCCTGAAAGCGGAGAAACATACCTGAGCGGGGTTTTCTTTCGAATGCGCCTGCCGGTGGATCAGCGCAGCGACAGCCGCGCGGTGTGTCGAGTCCAGCGCCTGGTCGATCTCATCGAACAGGTAGAAAGGCGCGGGGTCGCACCGCTGGATGGCGAAAATGAAGGCCAGTGCCACGAGGGCCTTCTGTCCACCAGACAGCTGCTGCATCAAGTACGCGTCGCCCTCACCTCGGAAGCTCACCTTGATCTGCACACCGGAGAAAGTGTCGACGTTCGACTCCTGGGACTCGCCGTCAGGCGCCTCACTCGTAGCCGGTTGACTCGCGTCGGATCGAATAATGAGCATCTTGCCCTCACCCGTGGGTACGAGTTCCCGAAAAACTTCCGAGAAATGGTGCGACACACCCTTGAAGGTACGCAGGATGGCTTCGTCTTTGCGTCGATCCAGGACGTCGACCAGGTCTTTGATCGAGTTGTAGCCCTCGTCCAGCTCTTGCTTGCGGTCCAACAGCGTCGTGCGCTGCTCGTTGAAGCTCACGTATTGGTCAAGCGCCTTCTTGTTCACGTGGCTGTAGCTCTTGAGCTTCTCGTTGCGGTTGTTGTACTCCTTGATCACGTCGCGGTATGGCAGGTCCTTGAACTTCTCCAGCTCAGACATAGGCAGCGTGCCCAGTTCACGAATGTCTTTCATGACATCCTCTCGCTTCTGCAACAGGCGACGGCGGCGGTTCAAGACCTTTTCAGCACGACGGGCTTCCTGCTGGAGCTGGTCGTTCAGGGAGACATTCTCCGTTTGAAGCGACTCAATCGAAGCCTTCTCGTCGCTCACTTCGTCTTGCAGTCGCTCCACCTTCGCCTCCAATTCTTTCAACGAAGCTGTGTTCTCATCCACGCGACGAGTTGCATCAGCCAGATCGAGCAACTTAGCCTTGACTTCTTCCACCAACTCACGTGATGCCATCACCTCGACACCACCATCACCTCCGACTTGGCGACGCAGCTCGTTGCGTCGACGAAGAAGGTTCTGCGCCAGCACAGTTTCCATGCCCTCCTTGCGACTTCGTAACTCTTCCAGGTTGGCCTTCTGGGCACGCGCTTGGGTGTGCAGACTTGAAATTTGTGCTGAGAGGGCGTGAAGACGGTCAGTCTCCTCCTGCGTGAGCGCATCCTGCATAGTGGAGCCCAGTTCGTTGCGCAGCGACGCGATCTTCGTCTGGAGTTCCTCGACTTCATGCTGCTGGCTCGTCAGAAGTCGAAACTTCTCCTCCACGTTCGCCTTGTCGTGGTTGATTTGCACTTGAAGTCGGTCGCGCTCGTCTGCCAGGCGTTGGTACACCGTCATTGCATGGTGCTTTTCAGCCTCCTGTTTCTGGATCTCGCTCATAACGCTCGTCACACGCTGGTCAGCCTGCTGGGCTTCGAACTTTGCCTTCTTTGCCTGCTCGGCAATGGCGTCAAGGTCGCGCTGTGCTCGTCGCACTTCCATCATTGCTCGGCTGCGCGAGCGCTGTGGGTCTTTGAAACCGCCGTTGAGTGCACCACGACGGTGAACCATGTCACCTTCCAATGTCAAGCAGTCCATGTTTGTCTGCTCTGCATACTGCACGCACGTATCGAGATCCCGGCACAGCAACTTCTTGCCGAATGATGTGAGCACGGCCTTGCGGATCTCATTTGGGAAGCGCAGCTTGTCCATCAGCGGCAGCACGTCGTCGTTACGTGGGTAGTCCTGGTGGTCCTTGACCTTGAGACGGGTGAGCGGCAAGAACGTAATGCGACCCATGTTCTTCTTCTCTAGCTCGCGCATGATGCGGGCCGCCGTGTCGTCGGTATCCACCACGACGTGGAACAAGGAGCCACCCGCAGCTTCATCCACGACCGTACAGAAGCGCTCGTCCACTGGCTCGACGAGTTCGATCAGCGGGCCGTAAATGCCGCGGATCTTACCGCGCTCGCTCATTTCTCGCACGGCCTGCAGGCCGCGGCGCTGGTCATACGCCATCGTGCTCTGCAACACGCTCTCACCGCGGTTGAGCTGCTCAGTCAGCTTGCGCTCATCGTACGCCAGATCGTTTTCCAGCTTCCACTTGTCCTTGCGCTCTTCATTCAGGGAGTTTCGCTTCTCCTTCAGCTGGTACAGGTGCGTGTTCAGTGTCTCGACCACTTGGCTGTGCTCGTCGAGGTCTTCGCTGAGCTGCGCGGCCTGCTGCTCATTGTCCGTGACACTGCGTTGCAGACTGTCCACTGATCGCTGCAGCGCCGCTGCGTCCTGTGTCTTGCGCGTCGCCAGCTTTTCCATGTCCCGGATCTCACGGTTGAGGTATGCGTCTCGCTCTTTCTGCGTTTTGAACTGCGACTTGCGGCTCTGCTTGGCGATGAGGTCGTCAGAGTGGCGAACCGCCTCCTGAAGCTCGCGGGACGTCGCGTCGAATGCCTGCTGCGCAGTCGCGAACGCTGGCGTAAGCTTGGCGCTCAATTCCTTCTGCTTGCCGTCGATTTCTCTCTCCAAAGTTTGCAACTCCTTCTCCGCCGACTGCTTCTTGGACCCGTCGCTGCGAAGGCGGTCGTCCAGCTCCTTGACCTCCAGCTCCAACTGGTAGCGGGCCTCCATGAGACCCTTGCGCTCGCTCTCGATGGCCTTGCGCTGCTCCAGTAGCTGCATGAGGTCGTCTTCGCGCGTTCCTCGGTTGGCTTCCAGCGTCGCGATCTCGCGGCGGATGCGCACCTGCTTATCGTGCAACTCCTGCGACACCGAAACCTCCTCCATACGCTTGCGCTCAATCGCCTCCAGATCTGCACGCACGCTCTGCAACTCCTTCTCGTGCATCGTGTACTCGAGCGCGCGCTGCTCGCGATCCAGCTGCTGGTACTCCTTCAGCTCCTCCTTCTCGCCCTCCAGCTCCTCCAGGCGCTCTTCAATGTACGAGATCACCTCCTGGATCTTCTCGCGACGGCTCTGCGTCTCCAGCAGGATCTTGAGCGACTCGGAGCGACGCTCCTCGTACACTTTCGTACCAGCAACTTCCTTGAGCAGCTCCAGTCGCTCCTTCTCCTTCATCAGCGCCAGTGCGTTGACCTTGCCCTGCTGCACGATGTAGTACGGGTTGGATCGCGAAAAGCCGGCGCTCTCGAGCAGGTGGATGACGTCGCTCTTGGTGATGTGCTTGCGGTTGAGGAAGAACTCGTCTTTCTTCACGCCGATGGTGCGGCGCAGCACGACTTCCTCCGTATCCACCGGTAGACGGCCGTCGCGATTGTCGAACACGATCTCCACGTACGCAGACATTACGTGCTTGCCTGAGCCTTCATGGAGAAGCGCCTGGCGCTCCTCCGGCCGCAGATTCGCGAATCGCGACGTGAGCAGACAGAAGCGGATGGCATCAAAGAAGTTGGATTTGCCCGTGCCGTTGCGGCCGATGACGACGTTGTGCTCGCGACTGAAGGGCTCCGTGACCACCTGGTCCTTGTAGCTACGGAAGCCACTCACTATCACCTGCTTCACGTGCATGGCGGCGTCGGACGAGTCTCTGAAAGCGGCTTTTCCCTTCGGCGGCGACTTGGTTTCCCTTGCTTTCCCCTCGCGATGATTGCGTTGATGATGGAGAAGTGGAGCCAACGCGGGAAATTGGCGCGCGAACGTACTTAGACGGTAAAACACATTGTCAACCCATTCGAATAGAGGACTCTAGGAGCTCTATTCTGAGCATTCGCCTTGAATAGAGCGCCGTGCTGGCTTAGGGGCTTCTACTGGGGTTGGACGACTTGATCTGTTCTAAGAGGGTGGATGACAGCTGGGTGGGTTTGTGCCAGAACGAGGTGGGGTCTGAGTTTCTTGATCACAGTAGCCAATCAGCGTGCGAATAGTTTTCGCTTACGTCGGCAATTACCAATCCAGCCGGCTTGCAGTTCCCTCAATGCGGACCGATGACTCCTCGGCATAGGCACTCCCACCTCACCACCAGATTCGACCCCTAGCCCTGGCTGAAGCTGTAAAATACCGTACGACCCGCTGGATCTGAAACGCCCAGTGATTCTCCGCCGCACAACACCTTCGCCCTCCGCCACAGATTGGAGTGTCAAACGAACTGCACCATCGGAATGCGTCGGTGCCTTGGGCGGGATGGCACGTGCCGCGCCGCCACTAGCGCCGCGCGTTATTTGCGTTCGGCCGCTTGGGCGACCCCTCCTCCACATCGCATCTGACCATGACTTGGGACACAGACGTTTCCTCTCATCTGAGCACGTCAACTGCGATCTTTCCCCCACTGCGGCCTGTGATGCTGGGACTGTGGCTTGAGCATTCAATTCAGTCACCTCCCCATCCGCTCCCCTCCCCTCCTCTTTTTCGAGACCAAAGTGAACCAAGAGTTCTGACGTGAGGAGGCGGGGCGACGTGAGGTAAATTACGGCATCGGGCGTAGTTTACGTAACAAACGACGCGACGGCCGTCTGAGGCCAAGAACGTGTGAGGTGGTGGCTCCCCGACCGGTGAATGGATCATTTTGGTATCTCCCCAACCGCCAGGAAGACCTCGAGACCAACAGAATCACCATGCTGTCGACCGCCGCGCGCAAGCAGCTTGTGCGCTCGTCGTCGGCCAAGGCCGCGCTCTCCACGGCCTGCAAGGTGCCGGTGCAGCTCTCCGTGCTGGACCCTGCCGGCTCGCCCACCATCGACCAGACCTACGAGAAGATGGAGAAGAACCTCTTCACCGTGCGCAAGAACACCAACAACCGCCCGATGACGCTCGCGGAGAAGATCATCTACGGCCACTTGGACGACGCCAACCAGAACGCCGTGCGTGGCGAGACCTACCTCAAGCTGCGCCCGGACCGCGTCGCCATGCAGGACGCCACCGCGCAGATGGCTGTGCTCCAGTTCATCTCGTCGGGTCTGCCAAAGACCGCCGTGCCAACCACGATCCACTGTGACCACTTGATCACGGCCGAGAAGGGCTCGTCCACGGATCTGAACACGGCCAACATCGTCAACAAGGAGGTGTACGACTTCCTGTCGTCGGCCGGTGCCAAGTTCGGCATGGGCTTCTGGAAGCCAGGTTCGGGTATCATTCACCAGATCGTCCTTGAGAACTACGCGTTCCCAGGTGGTCTGATGATCGGTACGGACTCGCACACGCCAAACGCCGGTGGTCTCGGCATGTGCGCCATCGGTGTCGGTGGTGCCGATGCCGTGGACGTCATGGCCGGTATGGCTTGGGAGCTTAAGGCCCCTAAGGTCATTGGTGTCAAGCTCACGGGTAAGCTCTCGGGCTGGACGTCGCCAAAGGATGTGATCCTGAAGGTGGCCGACATCCTCACCGTCAAGGGTGGCACTGGTGCCATCGTCGAGTACTTCGGCCCTGGTGTCGAGTCGATCTCGTGCACGGGTATGGGTACCATCTGTAACATGGGTGCCGAGATCGGTGCTACGTGCTCGACCTTCCCATACACGGAGCGCATGGCTGACTACCTCCACGCCACGCACCGCAGCGGCATCGCCTCGGCGGCCAACGACTTCTCGGCCAACCTTCGTGCCGATGAGGGCGCCCAGTACGACCAGATCATCGAGATCAACCTCGACGAGCTGAAGCCAATGGTCAACGGTCCATTCACCCCTGACCTTGGCCACACCGCCGGTGACGAGCTTAAGGCTGCCAGCGAGAAGAACGGCTGGCCAACGGAGATGAGCGCCGGTCTCATCGGTTCGTGCACGAACTCGTCGTACGAGGACATGAGCCGTTGTGCTGAGCTCGTTGAGCAGGCCGCCGCCGCTGGCCTCAAGTTCAAGGTGCCATACTTCGTGACCCCTGGTTCGGAGCAGGTGCGCGCCACCATTGAGCGTGACGGTATTCTGGAGACCTTCCTGAAGGCCGGTGGTACCTCGCTCGCCAACGCCTGTGGCCCGTGCATTGGCCAGTGGAACCGTACGGATCTGCCACCAGCTTCGGGCGTGAAGAACTCGATATTCACCTCGTACAACCGTAACTTCGCCAAGCGTAACGACGGTAACCCGAACACCCACGCCTTCGTGACCTCGCCAGAACTCGTGACTGTGTGCGCGATTGCCGGCACGACCACGTTCAACCCTGCCACGGACTCGATCCCAACTCCAGACGGCAAGTCGTTCAAGTTCGACGCGCCATTCGGCAAGGAGCTGCCTCCACGTGGCTTTGACGCCGGTGAGGAGACCTTCCAAGCTCCTCCTGCCAGCGGCGAGGGCCTCAAGGTCAACGTCGACGCCGACAGCGAGCGTCTTGCGCTCCTGGAGCCATTCGACATCTGGCACGGCAAGGACTTCCTTGACATGCCAGTGCTGATCAAGGCCAAGGGCAAGTGCACGACCGACCACATCTCGATGGCCGGCCCATGGCTCAAGTACCGTGGCCACCTCGACAACATCTCGAACAACCTGCTGATCGGTGCCGAGAACGCCGAGAACGGTGAGACCAACAGCGTCGAGAACCAGTTCACGGGTGTCTTCGACAAGGTGCCAAACGTAGCGCGTCAGTACAAGGCGCAGGGCGTGAGCTGGGTTGTCGTCGGTGACGAGAACTACGGTGAGGGTTCGTCGCGTGAGCACGCTGCCCTGGAGCCACGTCACCTCGGTGGCCGCGCCGTCATCGTCAAGTCGTTCGCTCGTATCCACGAGACCAACTTGAAGAAGCAGGGTATGCTCCCACTGACGTTCGCGAACCCAGCCGACTACGACAAGATCACTGGTAACGACAAGATCTCGATTGTGGGTCTGGCCGACTTCCAGCCTGGCAAGCAGCTGACGCTCCGCGTGGCCCCAAAGAACGGCGCCGCGTTCGAGATCAAGGTCAACCACACCTTCAACGACGAGCAGATTGAGTGGTTCAAGGCCGGCAGTGCGCTCAACCTGATGAAGCTCAAGAACGCCGCGTAAATCCAAGGCATGCAATCGACCGGAGATTTAATATAGGCGGTGGATCGCGGTAGTGTGATATTGCGGAGGACGCGGCGCGTCTGTCTCGCGGCGGTCGCGGCCGTCGCCTTCGAGCTCTTTCTTAACATAAATACAGAAGAAACCTCAATCCTTGCGGTGTTGGAAGTTGGTTTGGTTGGCAGGCGATTAGTGTTTGGAGCTATGGCGAAAGACGAAGAGCCGAGTGAAGGAGCCCATCGTCACCGCCGTCGCGGGCGCGTGGGCGAGCAGCACGACGTACCTAAAACTCACAGCACAGCAATCCAGGTGAGCAAGATGCATCAGACAGGAGAGATACTACGTAGTAAAGTGTGCAGCTCTCACCAGAGGTAGGTCGCAGTGGGCAGCTCATGGAGCACAATCCGCGCTTGCATGAGTCCGCCGACGAAGTGCGCGCCAGCGTGGATGGCGTTGTTCTGAGGACGACGCAGCATTTTGTCAGTGAATCTCGCGTCTTATCAAGTGGTGAGGCTGCTCATGTCCGCAGCTCTCTTGCCTTGTCAACGAAGAGTTCCCATCCGCCGAGGATGCTGCAAAATGCCAGCGCGAATGACGCAAAGATCACGAAGCCCACGCCGCCCTGCGAGCGCGCACAACGTCAGCACACAGTATGGCCACATCATAGTCATACACAGCATTGCCACTCACATCCATGCCTCGCGCCGCTGCTGTCATACACGTCGCCACAAAGTGGCCGCCCGTCAACAAGATCCGTGCATCAAGAGACGTCATCTGAGATTCTGTGGATCTGTTCGTACTTAGCCGGGTTGCCCTGTGTTTGACGTTCTCACTGACGTGCTTGAGGTTCCAACTTTCGCCGAAAGTGCCAACGAAAGCGGGCAATCGCCAACAAAACGCCGACAAGCCGCCAACGGATTCAACATGGCGGGCGGCGCTGCTCACGTGGGGAGCTACTCGCCGATCACGGGCTTCGTGTTCATCTTCAACCTGATCGTCGGCGCCGGCGCACTCACGATTCCTCGCGCCTTCGCGCAGGTGGGCCTGCTGTACGGCGCGCTGACGCTGAGCGTTCTGGCGCTGTCTAGCTACGTCACGGCGACCTTCATGGTGGAGGCCATTGCGGGCGTCAACGCCATCAAGAAGCGCACGCCGCGCGAGCTCGAGGCGCCGGCCAAGCGCCGTGAGAAGGACGCGGACGCGCTGGACGAGCAGGACGAGCGAGACGAGACGCCCACGACCGAGTTCATGCCGCTAATGGTGCCCGGCAAAGTGCTTGCACAAGATCCGCCCGACTCAGTACACTGCGTTCTGGGAAGGCGTCTGACGGCATGAGGCCAGTTTAGACTAACAACGGGTGCGTGATGGTGGTGTAGGACCATGACAAACTGGTGAAGAAGCTGCGCGGACAGGGAGCCGACCTCGCCTCGGACTTCGACCTCTCGCGCAAGGTACGGTGGACAGTTTGAATCATTGGTGTTTAGGATGGACACTAATGGGAAGCATTGGGATAGATGGAGTTGGCGCAGATGGCGCACTTGCTGTACAACCGCCAGGGTATCATCGCGTTCTACACGTGCGTCGTCATCTATCTCTACGGAGACTTGGCCATCTACGCCGTTGGTACGTCCGTGAGATGAACTGTTATCGTACTCTCCAGCGTTCTATCCTAACTCCGCCGATACTGCAGCTGTGCCAAAGTCAATGCGTGAGATCGTGTGTCCGCGTCCTACGGCCAACGCCACTGTGTGGGAGTGCGGCGACGGCTTCAACAGCTCCAGTCTCTACCGCTTCTTCGTCGTCGTGTTCGGCCTTGTACTCGGCCCATTCGCCTTTGGCAACGTACAGAAGACGCAGACTCTGCAGTTCATCACGACTGTCATCCGCCACGCGTCGTTCGGTCTCATGATCCTGCTCGCGGCCATCGGCATCATCCGCGGCCAGGGTCGCTCGATTGAAGAAGTCATCAGCTACGAGCGCCCTGCCAACATCGCGACGATGTTCGGTGTCTGCATCTACTCGTTCATGTGCCACCACAGTATCCCAGGACTCGTGGCTCCTATCACTGACAAGACCCAAGTCGGAAAGGTCATCTTCTTCGCGTTTGTGGCTGTGCTGAGCGTGTATCTCGTGCTCTGCTCCACTGCGACCTTCCGATTCCATCCGGATGAAATCGATGTGAGTATTGACGTTGTTTGGCTGGCTGCTACACCCCCACGCTGACGTTTCGTGCTGTTCCCCAGGACGTGTACACGCTCAACTTCAAGAAGTACCCAATCCGTGTGGTCGCCTACTTCCTGAGTCTCTTCCCCGTTTGCACTCTGAGGTAGGAGCTGCTGGCTGCATGCCCATCGCGACTGGATGGTGTGGGGTTCTCACTGCTGTTATTATACTTGTAGCGCCAACTTCCCGGTCATCACCATCACCCTTCGCGAGAACCTCCGCACGCTCGCGCACAACCTCAGCGCCACGCCCGAGCACGAGCATGAGCACGCTGCCGCACACGACGACGCGACTGGCCTGCGTGGCTTCTTCACGCGCAACTCGTACGCGCTCGTCGCCCTCGTGCCGCCCCTCATCGTCGCCTTCTTCACCGAGGACGTGTCCATGCTGGTGGGCTACACGGGCGCCTACGCGGGCCTCGGCATTCAGGTTCGCACTCTGTCTCTCTCTGTGCTGTTTCGTAAAGGATCGTACGGCTGAGTCTTTCTTTCTTCCGTGTAGTGGGTCGTGCCTGCGACGCTCGTGTTCTGCCTGCGCCGCCGCCTGGAGAAGGACCACGCGACCGCCAAGCCGGCGCAGTCGCAGATCGCGAACCCATTCGCCAGTCCCTTCGCCAGCGACGGCTGGCTCTACCTCACGTTCGCGCTGTCGCTGGTGGCCGTCGTCCTCATCACCGTCATCCACGCCGCCTAGTGCCGTCAGTTGTGGTTTTCCATCAACGACATGGATACACTTCCAGCAGTTCTGCTGGTACTGTACCACACCTCAATACAAGCGCTCTTCCCGCGCAAGTCTCACTTTGTGGAACATTTTCGCGTCCGTGCTGCCCACCTAGCCCTGTCGAGCCGTCTGAGTTTGTTGCACAATGAGGGTGTTTTACCCACTATCTTCTGAACCGAGTTGCATTTTGAAGGGACGTCTCGGCTGCCCGCTGCGTTCCCTTCCGTCCTTTTGCAGTGAGCAGACGGGAAGGTCCAAGAAGCACAGGGCCTCGTACCTCGGACGGGCGCTACGACGCACGACGCACACGACGCCACGCCGCCAAGCACGTGCACGACACCACCACAACACTCTCCGAATCTGCCACCTGCACGCGCGATGGCGTCCTTCAAAGGTGCGCTGCAGCGCGAATGCGACGCGAAATGACTGACGGACTGACTGACTGATATGCGTGGATGGATGGATGGATGGGTATGAGCAGCTCCCCCGCTGTCGGCGTTCTTCCGCAAGGAAGAGGACCACCTCGTGACGCAGGGCATCGCAGACGTGCACGGCTCCACCATGTTCCACGCGCTGTACGACGTGGGCGAGCTCATCGGCCGCGGCGCCATGTCCATGGTGTACCTTTGCCGCCGCAAGGCCAGCGGCGAGGTGTTCGCGGTCAAGGTCATCAACAAGATGCTGTGCGTCAAGAAGAAGTCTCTGCGCGACGAGATCACGGTGCTCATGCGCGTCAAGCACGCCAACATCATCAGCCTCGTGGAGGTCTACGAGAGCGACAACGAGCTGCTGCTTGTCATGGAGAGGTGTGTGCGACTGCTGCTTCCACTCCTCAGGCTTGCGATGCCAGAGCCCTTCTGACCCTTGTCTATTGTGTGTATGAACCAACAGAGTCACTGGCGGTGAGCTCTTTGAGCGTATCGTGCAGCAGGGCGTGTACTCGGAGCGCCAGGCGGCTGAGATCGTCGCCAACGTGCTGTCGGCGCTGGACTACCTGCACTCGCTCAACATCCTCCACCGCGACATCAAACCAGAGAACATTTTGCTGGCCAGCCACAACAGCGTCGACGTCAAGCTCAGCGACTTCGGCATCGCCAAGATCCTGGAGGAAGACGGCGACGATGGCGGCCGCGGACGCAGTCGCGCGTACACGAGCTGCGGCACGGACTACTACGTGGCGCCCGAGGTGCTCAACGGCGAAGGCTACGACAGCAAGGTGGACCTGTGGAGTCTGGGCGTGGTCGCGTACATCATGCTGTGCGGCTTCCCGCCGTTCATGGAGGACGAGTCGGGCATGGAGTCGGTGTACCGCAAGATCTGCTCGGGCGTGCTCGAGTTCCCGCACCCGTACTGGACCAACATCTCCGAGGAGGCCAAGGACCTCATCCGACGACTGCTGAACGTCGTGCCGCAGGACCGCTACAGTGCGACCGCGGCGCTGGAGCACCCGTGGATAAAAGGCCACTCGAGCACGCCGTACAACGAGCAGCCGCTGGCGTCGGCGATCATGGAGATGAAGCGCTTCAACCAGAAACGGCGGTACAACTAGATGTTCTCCGGATCGGCATCCGCATCCAGCCAAGGCCCCGAGCAGCCAAGCCGGACGGAGCGAGGAGAGACGTAGGTGGATGGAGACAGAACGAGTGAGAGACTGGGTCAGAGAGATGTCGGTCGTGGTAGTAGTGATTTTGCGAAGCGCATTATTTTATTTGATGGTTGAATGAATACGAATAGGATTGGATAGCACATGCATACTACGTAGTACAGTACAGTACACACGATTCCCTCACGCGTCCTTGCCGGACCACCACCGACTGACGGATTGCCCCACGTCGCGCCAGTGGGAGCTCTGGTAGACGTGCTGTAGACCCTCTGCGATGGCCCCGTAGTCGCTCAGCACAACGAACGCGTTCGTAATGTGCTCGGGGATCTCGTCTGCATGGGCTGCCAGTCCCGCCGTCTTCACCTTCGCAGCAAACCGCGCGAGTTGGCTGAGCCGTGCGGCCGCCGTCATGATTTGTGCGCCTGTGGCCATGGCTTTCGTGAGAGTCACGCCTCCTTCGAGACAGTACACCGCCGCCTTGGCGTTGGCCCACACACGCGCAAGCGGAGAACCCAACAGCAAAACATCCAGTCCGTCCATGGGCTTGAGCTCGTCGCTAACATAGAGCGCGTAGAGCGCACGCGCGTCGTGGAACTCGGACACCAGGAACGGGATCAGAGGCGGCATCACCAGAGTTCCGTAGAACACCACCAGCAGCGCGGCGACGACGAATGACGAGCAGCGCTTGGCGAACAGCCCTAGAAAGCCCAGCCACTGGCGCGGCGGTACGCTCTCCAGACTCTGCTTCAAGTACACGACCACCAGCGCAAACTCAGCATCTCGGCCGATGCGACGCATCTGGAGACTCAACCGCTGCAGCTCCGGACGGAAGAGATGCACGGCACTGCTCTCAAGCGAAGCAAAACCCTCGCTCAGCATCTTCGCTAGCATCTCGAGCGAGAAATCCGTCGGCTGCTGCCAGTAGTCGATGATCCAGTTGGTCAGCCCCATGAAGAACCACGCGTCGAAGTCGATATCCTGCTTGACGTCGGCCGACACTTCGTCGAAGACACGCTTCCAGGCGCGGCGGACGACGCTCTGGATTTCGTCCGACGAGGCCGAACTCAACAGGATGCCGCCGGCGTCGATCAACGCTGGGCCGACCAATCGCAGCGTGTCGGCGTAGTTCCCACACCACACAGCCCAGTACGCGATGGCTGTAGCATAGGCGACGAACTTGAGCCGCTTGCCGTACCCCCAGCTCTTGAGTGGGTGGGTTTCGTCCGTCAGAAAGTGCGCGAGGACGACCGTGGCCCCCGTGGTGAGCGTGACGACCGCAATCAACACCACATCTCGCTGGAGAAACAGCATGAACTTGAGGTGGCCGACGATCTTGAGCACGATAGGAAGCGCCATCACCACTCGCGGGAGCCACACGACGGCGCCCAGCTTGTCGCTGGAGGTCTCGACCCACTTGCGTAGATACGTTTCCGCGAGTACGCGTAGCTTCGAGTGCGCGAGTCCCACGAGCAACATGGAAATCACCATGAACTTGTGCCGATGCATGGCTGCCTGTACCAGCAGCCCAAGGAACAACGCTACGAGGCCACCGGTGATGCAACGCAACTGAAGCAGCTCCATCAGCGTGTACCACAGCCCCACGCGCACGAGCTTGTTGAGGTCGAGATGCAGCATGAGCCGTTCGACTTTGGTCTCAAACGACAAGTCCCGCGGACCAGGATCAGATACAGTCTTGTCTTCAAAGCCACGGCCACAGGCCTCGCTGATGGGCGTGGGGCTGAGCGGTGGCGTTCGGTGGTGGGAGATTGACTCCGGTTCGTCTTCGTCCTCGTCGTCGCTGGGGAGCTCATTTAGAACGGCAAACCGCGCCGCCCGCAGTGCGTCCTCCAGCTCCGGGTGCTTGGGATGCAACTCCAGCCCTGTGTTTCATGTGAAGCCGCCATCAGCGTCTACGTTGTCGAGTAGAAGCTTCGTACTGTAACGTACCTCTCTTGCAGGCCTTGACGGCCTCGTCGCTCTGCTTGTGCGTCATCAACACGCGTACGAGCGTCACGTGCGCGTCCGCGCGCTTCGCATCCAGTGCGACAGACGCGTAGGCCGCTGCAATGGTCTCCACTGCGTTGCTGTTGCTGTTAATCGCATCGCTCGTGGTGACCAAGGCTGTTGCCTGCATGACATCCGAGTCCACCGTAGCCAGGAGGATTGGAGGAAGAATACTGACGTGACATGGGCATGTTGAAGTTCTTATCAACATCGACATGGTGTTCCTAACAGATACTACTGGTGGTGTGTGTCCACACCAACATGGCGGAAACACCATGGATGGTCGAGGGCGTGAGCCACTTGGCGCTCGTCAACGCCTACTACGCGAGCGGCAGCATCCGCGTGCGACAAGCGTCGCTGCATCCGCCATTGAAGCCGTTCTTCTCCGAAGCGAGCACGATCAGTGATGTTAGCGAAGGAGAGAGCAACCGAGCCAAGAAGAAGCGCAAGAAGCTCAAGCAGCAACAGCTACAACGGCAGGAGCTCATCGCAAGCGGCAAGTTTGTGCCGCTGGATGTGTCCACCACAGAGGCGCTTGCTAATGCGCATGAAGTTGTGCTGTCGTCGAGTGGATGGCAACCAGAGATGAGCTCTACCACCTCCACGACAGGCGACGTGGCTTGTGTGAATCCGGAGATCGTCAACTCCGGCAGCCACGGCAACACGACTGACGGAGTCGCCTTCATCCAGCACAACGACACCGCGTGCGTGATGCCACCGCATGCGAGTTTCATGATTGGCGACGTGCGAGAAGTGTTGAGCACCAAGGCGGCGTCGGCACTGGGCCCCTTCCAACTGATCGTGATGGATCCGCCGTGGGAAAACAAGAGCGTGGATCGCAAGCGCTGCTACACGACCTTCCACCACCGCGAGCTGCTCAAGATCGACATTCCATGTCTATCGATGCCAGTGACTAGTGGGGGCGGTGATGATGGCACTGTATTGGCGATCTGGGTGACCAACCGCCCTACATACATGACTTTCATCCTCGAAGAGCTCCTCCCCGCGTGGGGGTTCACGCACTACGCGACGTGGTACTGGCTCAAAGTCTGCAAGAGCGGCGAGCTCGTATCTCCACTGTCGTCCTCTCACCGTCTACCAGTGGAGAAGCTTGTTGTTGCGACTCGTACTCGTAACGCCGAGGCCAGCGAGCGGCTCTGTTCGCGGTTGGGCCACACGCCAAAGGTGGTGGTGAGCGTGCCGTTGCGTCACTCGTGGAAGCCGCCGCCCGAGTGCTTCTTCCCACGTGAAGTTTTTTCTGGTCGCAAGCTGGAGGTGTTCGCGCGTGAGCTGCGGCCGCACTTCGTCAGTGTCGGCAATGAGCCGCTCAAGTTCCAGTCCCTGCGACTGTTTGAACCCAACACAGCTTCAACACCAGAGGTACAGTGTACCCTTGTGGGGTACAGCGTACCGCATTCGTGGATCCCCCAGTGCCCGAGTTGTCATTCCCCGTTGTGACAGAACAAGAGGAACGCCAAACAAAGAGAGAGAGTACGCAACATGAAGACGACGCCGACGCGCCGCCGCCGCAGAGACAACGGCGTGATGGAGAGCTGGGCGAACACCGGTGACGGAGATGCGGCGGGTGTGGTACTGCCTGCTGCCCCTGTTCTTACGGCGCCTCCGCATCAAGCAGCAGCGATGCGCAATGGCGTTACGACCGGTGCGTCATCTGCAGGTGCAACGGGCACACCAATGCCCACGCCTGCGCCGGAGTTGGACCGGCCCACGCAACTCAATGTGCCTGCACTGGGCGAGATGCAGTCGGTGGAGACGATCTTGGCGGCGACAGAGCTGCTGCAACGGCTGGATCGATTGCAAGCGGAACTGGAGCGAGGCACTCAGGACGTGTACGTGCACTAGAGCGGCCTTTCTTGTCGATATAGTGGTGGTAATAGAGGTGCTGACTATTATGGTTCTGGTGCAGACACCTTGCGTACGACTATCGCGCTAGCTGCGCGGAGATCATCACGACGTTTCCGTGGCTGGCACTCAGCAAGGAACTGGACCAGCGACTGTGGACCTCCTGGCAGCGAGAGCTTGCCGCGCTCGAGAGCTGTCTGTCAGCAGCAGGCGATGGCGTCGAAGGAAAGGCGCGAGTTGAGAAGCAATTGCGAGACGCACTGTACGTCGCACTCAGCAGCTATGGCTCACTGATCCAGAAGCTCAAGACGTCGGCGATTGGTGCGAAAGGCTTGGACCCAACCACCACACTGCTCGTGCATCGGCTTTCACTATCGCATGCGCATGTGTTGTATGCGCTCGAGATCCACTCGGCGAGTCAGAACCATAAGAATTGGCGCATCCCAGAGCAGTTCTATGAGCGCGCGCGCCGCTGGGGCGTGGCACTGGGAGAGACTCACTACCACCTCGCTCGCGTTGTGCTCCACGATGGTCGTTGCGCGGACGCACTGTACCACCTCTTGCGCTCACGAGTTGCTGACGTCGTGTTCGACAGCCCTGGCTCCCTGGCTGACCAGTACCTGCACATCGCTACTTTGAGAAGCTCCGACTCCAGTGAAGAAGGCTCCCTGCCGACTGAATCCGCTTGCTGGTTGCACCTGGATCGGGCTGTTCTTGCAGCAGTGGCTCCATACTTTGGTCAAGAGCAAGATTTCATCGCCCAGCGACGAGCACCGCGTGAGCTAGCACTGGCACTGTGTAAAGTATTGGATTCAGCTTGCGTCGACGATGCTTCACGCGTTGCCGGCGAAGACACAAGTGCGGCTGCTGAGTCACTTAAGATCGTGCGGATCGTCGGTCTCCTGGTTGCCTGTGCCTGCTTGTCCAAGGTAAGCAAAGAGGGTCACACATTGGGATATCATTACGTAGTGTGGGCTCTTAACGTATTGTGATTCTTCGTTTAGGAGTTCGTGGCTCCCTCCAGTTCCGTTGTGGCAAGTGAGAATGACTTTGTCTCGGTCAAGAACCCTCGTGCTATTGAGCTGATCGTCTCATTCGTCAACGCGCTGCTACACCGAGCGCTCGGTGCGATCACGAGTCCCCTTCGTACAACGAAACAAAAAGAACTCGCGCTGCAGCTCATGCTACCGCCGATCAACGTTGCGTTCTCGTGGCTTATCAAGCTGCAGTGGCGAGAAATGGTGGCAGAGGCGACGCGAACGAGCTGCGAGAAGCTCAGCACCATGATGCTCACAGGTATCATCGCTGGAGGTTTTCTAGCGCCTCTCGAGGAGCCAGGTTCAATCGCTGGTCAAGAGCAAGCTGCGACGACGGTGTTGGTGGAAGCAATCGAACTGTGTGGGCTTCCGTGTTTTGCCGGCATCGACGGCATGTCCACGCTTTCTGTGGATCCGGACGCTGGGCTTGAAGTGTCGGACGACGAGGCACTGCTGCAGTGTCGCATCGGCAAGTTCCTCTCGCAAGTGGAGGCATTCATGACGCCACGACCTGCGGTGGCGGCAGTGATGGCGGAAGTCGAGCCGTCGACAGTAACAGCGTCGACCACCATCCAAGCATCACCTCCAGTGCAGGCTTCAGCCGTCACCCACGTCACGAATGGATTGGAACAAGCAGCCATCAGTGCACATGAAACTTCATCGACGATCGTGCCGGATGGAAGAGGCAACGCGTCAGGCACTCGTGAACTCTGGACTCCAGCGAAGCTCACATCGGCAGCAGCTTCCAGCAAGAACAGCAAGCCAGCCAAGAGCGCGTCGGTTCCTAAGCCAGTTGCCGTGCCCACGCCCCTGAAACCAAAGACAGAAGGGCGGGTCGTCGTGCTTGACGCCGCCAACATTGCCATGCGTCACGGTCTGCAGCGTCGTTTCTCATGCCGTGGGATCCAGCTCTGTGCCGAATTTTTCATCGCACAGGGCAACCGCGTTGTGGCGTTTCTACCCGACTATTGCCTGGATGTGGATTCAGACGGGGCTTTCCGCCGACGAGCCACAGCCTCTAGCGGTGGTCGCGCTCGCCGCCGCGAGGGTCGCTGCACCATTACGCCCGACGACCGCGTGCTGGTGGAGATCATGGTCGATTCGGGCATTGTGGTGCTGACGCCGGCCATGGACTCGGACGACCTGTACTGCATCCACTACGCCAAGCGGTACAACGCGTTCTTGGTCACGAATGATCTCTTCCGCGACCACATCAGCGACACGGACGGCCCGAAATCGCGGCAAACGGAGCTACGCAATTGGCTGCAGGCGCGCCGCATCTCGTACACGTGGGTGGGCGACGAGTTCCTGCCCAACCCGAACTCCGCCTACGAGAAGCTCCGCAGCGCTGCCTAAGACCAAGTGAAGTGCACAGGTGACGACGGAAGCATCAGATGGAAGGAAAAAAGCATGGAGGCTCACACGTGCGCACGTTCGGCGGGCTATCATTCTACATACCGCATACGGACGTGCGTCAGTCGGTGACTCAGTCGCTCGGCACCTGCGCGCCACAGGATCTCGACAGGCGTCCCCGCTGAAGATGGGGAGCGAATCAGATGGAAGACATGGACTCAGTCCGAGACGTCAAACGCGTCGCCTTTATGTGCGCATAGGGCGGACCGTTGGGAGGGTCCACCAAAGTAGACTAAGCCAAGCTAATTGTTTTGATGGAAGATCGCCAGTTGCTGGATCCTGTTCCGTGTTTGTGGAAGCGGCCTGTATTGGAGTCAAATTAGCTTACGACGAGCGACAGTGGCACCAAAAGGCCCCCACTGACGCAACTCACGCAGCGCAGGTGCGCGGCGCCGACAACAGCACGACACGCAGTTCACCAACAAATCCAATTCACCAACGAACGCACGCACGCGCCAACTTGCCCCACGTCCGACAACTCCCCGGACGCCAACGCCACCAACTTTCACACCACTCCCAGGCTCCACGCGTCCACGTCAACAGAACCAACAAAATCCGACGGCGTGAACACCATCAACAACGCCAACAAGACGCGGAGACACATCCAACGAATTCAATTGGCGCGGTCACCAACACCAACGTCAACGTCAACACCAACGTTGGAGTTTCGCCAACTTTTCAGAATCATCACCAACACAAACGAATTGAATATGGCGACGTCGCTACCGCTGCCCAAGGGCTTCTTTGACGCTGCGAACCTGCGGCTCACAGAGGAGCGCCGCCGCCAGTACATTGAGTTCGCCGAGTCGTCCATCCGCAAGGTGTTCGCGCTGAGCGACTGCCACCGCAACAGTTGGATCCCCGTGCGCGAGAAGAAGGGCGTGGCGGTGTTCCGCAACTTCGGCGCGTCTCGCGGCCCCGGCGCCTACAAGTCCAACATCGCCGAAGTGGGTGGCAAGGGCGACGTGCAGGCGTCGCTGGATGAGATTGCGCGCGCGTACGCAGCCCACGACGACGCGCTGTTCTCGCGACTCATGAAGAAACTCAACGCCGGCGTGCTGGACGCGTCCGTGATCTGCACGATCGTGCCGCGCTCGCCGCTCGCGCCCTTCCGGTACATCGGCATCAAGTGGTTCGCCGTCAAGACGCCGACGCCGCTCGTGTCCCACCGCGACTACTGCGTGCTCGAAGTCCAGGACAAGATCGTGGACGCGTTTGGCAACGAGATGTACATCCGCCTGCTCAACTCGATCGAGATCAACGAGTGTCCGCCGCTTGAGAACTCGCACGGACTCGTGCGCGCCAAGATGCTGGCCGGCTACATGTACCGCAGCGACCGCGCCGAGCCGCACGTCGTGCGCATCCACCACGTCGCGCGCTTCGACCCGGCGGGCTACTTCCCGTCGCAGTGGGCCTACAAGACGGCCGAGTCGCAGCTCGTGAGCAGCATCGTGCAGATCAAGCGCGTGGTCGAGAAGCAGCAGATGAACGCCTGCACGTTCGTGGACAAGAAGCAGTGGGTGCCCAACCACGAGCGCGCGCACTGCGCCGTGTGCAGCCGCCCTTTCGGCACCTTCCGGCCGCGCCACCACTGCCGCTGCTGCGGAGAGGTCATCTGCGGCAAGTGCTCCGTGTTCAAGTCGGTGGACGTGCCGGGCACGACGCTCAAGAACGTGCGACTGTGCTCCATCTGCAACATGGGCGTCCAGAAGTCGAACGGCAACGCCAGCAACAACGACGACGCCATGTCCGACATCTCCACGTCCTCGGTCACGTCCAGCAGCACGCTCGCGCACAACGAGATGAACCTCATGGACCTGTATCTGAGCGCCAACGGCAACCCCAACACGCCCTCGGCCTACTCCACGGCCTCGGCGCAGAGCAACCTGTCCATGCGCTCGACGGCGTCGTCGCGCTCCGTCATGGACGCGCGCCACCGCGCCGCGACGACCTCGGGCACGCCCGGACAGGCGCGCTTCTTCAAGGGCGGCAGCGGCCCAGCGCAGAGCATCTTCAGCTCTTCCAGCCGCGCCACGTCCGTCACGGCGCCGCTCTCGGCGACCGCACGCACGCGCAGCGACAGTCTGAACCGGTCGCTGTTCAACGAAACCAACACGCCGCGCTCGTACATTGGCGGCAGCGTCACGCCTCGCAATCTGCCGGCCCACGGTCTCAGGAGTGCCAATCAGACACCGCGATCGCGAGGTGACGGCAGTGGCAGTGGCAGTGGCAGTGGCAGTGGCAGTGGAGGCAGTGGCGTCCAGACGCCCGACCACGAGGAGCGCAAGTCAATCTTCAAGATGAACCCACTCGACCTCGGCTACCTGCGCGAGTCGGTGCTGGTGAGCCAGTCAACCACAGCCACGGTCACAGCCACGGCCACGACTGTACCGACGCCGACGGAGGCTCCTAGTGAGCCCGCTGTGGCTGTCGTGAGTTCCGAGAGTGCCCTAAGCGCCGTGGAGCCGATTGTCGTGCCCGCGATCGCCGTTGAGATCGCGGTGGACGCTGTTGCTACCGCGACTCCTGCTCAGTCGACGACGCCAACGCGTGCTCGTGGCGAGTCCAGCGCTGTGATGCTGCCGCCGGCCAAGATTCCTCGCCTTGAGGACGACGACGTCGACATGGATGACGAGCCGGAGTCGACCGATGCCTCTCCAGTCGCGCCCTCGCCATCGCCACTCCCAATGGATGATGTCACGATGGAGAGCGTCGTCGTCGATGCCTTCGAGCCTGCGAACCAGCAGCAGCAGCAGGACGACGACCTGCCCGACTACGAGGAGCCTCTGCGTAGTGCCAACACCAGCACCAGTACCACTGTCTCCTCCACCGCCGCCGACGTCGCGCCCGTGCAGCCTGTGTCCACGGCGTCCACTCCAGAGATGACGCCACGCAAGAGCTTCCTCGGCTCGCTCTTCTCGCGCTCCAGCCTTGAGGCCAAGCCGCCAGCCGCATAGACGGACACTCAGTCGTCTACCATTCAACAATCTTCGCAGCCTACGCAGCAGTGTTCATGATGTGGACAGTCGATGGCAGCCCCGCCTCGTACAGTACCCTCTTCAGCCTACACCTCCCGCCGCTTCTACGTCCTCATCCCATGAGGAGCTACACAACTGCATGTTACGATCTACTACTTCCCAACTCGAAAATTTGTAAAACACCAACTATAAAATCTATTTTATGCCGCTGTAAACCATGTTTTGGCCCTATTTTGACCATGTTTTGGATGTTTACCGACTCAACTTGAAGTGGTCGTCGGCCCCCGCACCTGCTCAAGCGCCTTTTGCTGATGAAGCAGCAGCTCCAGCTTCTTGGTGCCGTCCAGAAAGTGCCGCGACTGCATCCGCTGCTTCGCCACCATGAGCCGCTCGTGCTGGAGCTGCCGTGCCGTCTTCTCGACCGCCGCCTTCTCCCTCTCTAACTGAGCCTCGTGCTCGTCACGCGTCTGGGCCTGAGCCAGGAGCTGCTCCTGAGCGGCTCTCAGCGTTGCGACCTCCCTCTGCATCTCTGTGAACGCGTGCATCCGCTGCGCCATGAGCTTCGACTTCTCGAAGGTCTCCCTGCCCAGCTTCGTCAGCTCATGTTTCCTCGCCTCCAGCACGCTTTCCTCCTGCGCCAGTCGATTCACGCGATCCTCTACGTACGCGGCTCTCGCGTCCAACTCGGCTCGCTCTTCCACGAGCTTCAGCCGCCGCACTTCCAGCTGCTCACGCATGGCGTCCAGCCGCCCGCGCTCTTCGTCTGTGCGAGAAGAGCTCTTGATCATGCCCATGAGCAGCTCTCGTCGCTGCTCGTCCAGCGCGTCGCGTTCGCGTGCGATCTTGGTGAGCTCCTCCTGGAGCCGCTTCTCCGCACGCTCTTCAGCACTGCGCTTGGCCTCCCACGCCATCGCCAGCTCTCGCTCGAAGCGCACGCTGTCCTTGGCCACTTGCGCCTCCATGTCACGCAAGCGCTGCGTGAGCTGCGCCTCCAGCTTCTCCAGCCGCTGCTTCTCGTTCTCGACCATCGCGTGGTGGATCTCCGGCAGCGTTTGCCGCTCGCTCTTCCACGCCTCGCGCTCCATCGCTAGTGTCTTCAGCACTGCATCCACCTCAATCTTCGTCTTGTGCTCCAACACGTGGCGCTCCATGGCGTGGCTCGACGCCTGCTCCTCTGTGCGGCGCTCCGCTTCTAACCGTGCGCTGACTGCTGCCTCATACTTCATATTCAGTGCGTGGAAGTCACTGAGCGTCGTCTGCAGCTTCTCCGCCAGCGCCAGATTCCGCGCCTCCACGTCCCGCCGCTCGCCTTCACACTGCGCGACCAGCGTCCGCAGCGACTCGATCGTCGTCGCTTGCTGGTCGTGCTTGAGCTCCGCGTTGTGTACTTTCGCTACCAACTCTCTTGCCTCAGCCCGTAATTTCTCCACCAGCGACTCAGTTTCCCGCCGTCGCTCTTGCGCGCGCTTGCGCTTCTTGTCCAAGTGGCTCTTGCGCATCTTGCGTTCGTCTTTGATGAGCCGCAGCTCCGTCTTGAACTCCCGCTCTTTCCAGGCCAGCAGCGCGTTCTTTTCACGCAACGACTCGAGCTCGTCCTGGTACTTGCTCTCGACTTTGCGAAGCAGCAGCGACAGCGACTTGTCGCTCTCCGCCTCGAGCAGCAGCGCGAGATCCGGAGTCACGACCACTGGAGCAGCGCGCGCTGACTGAGGTTGGTACGGTGAAAAGACCGAAGCTGCTGAGCGAGGAGCTCCAGGTGACGATGGCGACACGGGGCTCGGCTTGGACAACACCTTGAGGTTGACGTTGGGCGAGTTGCGTGGATTCATGTGGGCTTTCCCCATGGGGCTGTTGCCGCCGCCGCCACCGCCACAGGTGCCATTGGAGTCGCGACGCACGGGCACGGACAGATCCACCACGAGGCGGTTCGTGCTCTGGCTCTGAGAGGGGCGGCTCTGGTCTTCAAACGAGGCCTCGCTGTACGCGTACTCGGCATCTTCAGCGATGGCCGGCGGCCGCTTGGCAGGGCTGCTGCGGCCCACAGGGGAGGAAGCCGTCGGATGAGTCGACGGCCTCCTGGCTTTGGTGTCTGCGCCATCATCAACATCCTCAAAGTCCACACTGTAGGCGTCTTCGTCAGCCGCCTCGTAGTCGTCGTCCGCGTACGGATTCGATCCGTCGTCTAAGGACGACGAGGCCAGAGCGGCGTTGGTCTGTTTAGCAGAAGAAAAGGCAGGACCAGGACAAGGAGTGTGGGCTCTAGGGGCTGTAGACCGTGCTGTTGGTGTGGTTGCTGCTGTGGTGATGGCGGGCCAACCCACGGGCTCGTCCATCTCGTCCTCGATCTCGTCGGCTACGAAGCTCTCCTCGTACTCGTCGGCCTCGCTCGCCACTTCGGCCGCTTCCGAGTCGTCGCTGTCCATCGCTGTTGCTGTGGTTGGTTCTGTATGACGCCGTCCGTGGCTGTCGCTGTTGGGATCCTGTCAACGGCCGTGGATTTGCTATCGCGCTAGCATTGGCAGCGTTGGCACTCGGTCACACGACTCCTAATTTTAGGCGCGACTGCCTTTTTCACTCCCTCCATCGCGTATTTTCTCACTCGCCAGCACCACAGCACGCCTCCGACTTTCTCGACTCGACTCAAATCGACTCTGTATCTGCTTCCTGCTATGCGTGGTCTCGGCGTCATGAATCCAGAAGCGGGAGGATGCATGGATACATTACGCCGTCACATAAGAAGCAAGAATTTGATTTCGGGATAAGCGCGCGCGCGCGTCGGCATCGGCGTCCGTTCCGTCGGTCGAAGAGTCGTCCGGCCGGGGCGGTGGTCCGCGACACGACACGACGCGCTCAGTCCATCAAGCGGAAAGATGCTCCAGGTCCACACGGGCAACACACGAGGGCAAGTTTACTTGGTGTTCTTGTCGGCGTTCGAGTTCGGGCCGAGCTTCTTGGCGCCTGGCACGACGTTCACGAAGCGACGGTTGTACTGCCAGCGCTTCTTGCCACGGCCGGTGAGCGCCTTCTTCTTGTCCTCGCTCTTGGCCACCTTTGGCGTCTGGTTCTTCACCTTACCGGCACGTGCCAGCGAACCGTGGACCTTACCACCACCGCGAAGGCGGAGCGACAGGTTAAGCGTCATGTTGTTCTCAATGCTGCTAGATATCATACGTCCCGTTCATTAGCCACCGACACTCGACACTAGACTAGACAGTCGTCCATATAGAGCAGAGGCCTGGACGCACCTCATGTTGCGCGAGTGTTTTTCCTCTTTCCGCCTGCGAAAATGCTTCCGCGCCACCAGAGTCAAGGCATCCGCAGGCTCAACGCTCGGCCGCCGCCACCATCCAATGCCCGAGCAGCTACGCCGAGGCACCCAAAAGCCCATTCGCCCACGAAAAACACAGGCGACCAACACTCTCGATGGCCCCACCCACTTTTTACGAAGTGGGCCCGTAAAAATGCGAACCAGACACCCAAAGCAACCAAACCGACCGAACTTAGAGGGCACTCTTGATCACCTCGGTATAGTGACTATACTGTGTGTGAGCGACGCCACTCACGAGCCGGATCATCTTCGTGTTCCGAGTGGATTCATGCTGCAGATGATGAACATGCAACTGGCGCGTCGCGCGGCGTCAGCGTCGCTCGCTGGCCGCCGCGCGGCGCTGCGTGTGGCGCGTCCTATGCGCTGGTTCTCTACTAGCGATTTCTCCGCTGGTGACGAGGCAGCGAGTGACGCGGCGCCCGTGGCGCTGCTGCCCGAGCACATCAAGTTCCGCATGCCGGACCTGGACTTCGAGCAGATCTCAGGCGGCACGGGCGGCGTGACGCTGTCCAAGTGGCACGCGAAGGAGGGCGACCGCATCACGGACGGCACCCACATGGTCGAGATCGACACGCCTGACCTCGTCTTCGTGCTGGACTCGGGCGACGAAGGCTTCCTCGCGCGCATCTGTGCGTCCTAATGACGAGGACGAGTCAATGCGTTGGTAGTGTCGTAGCTAATGCTGTGATGTTTGTGTATACAGTGGTGCCGGATGAGACCAAGGACGTGCCGCCGGGCCAGCCGCTGGCCATCATTGTGCCCACGGTGGAGGACGTGCCGCGCTTCGTGGCCGCGCTCAAGCAGCACCCCAAGGCCATCGAGGGCTACGTCGAGCCAACGGACGCGGCGCTCGTGGAGCCCAGCAGCGCGTCGGCTTCTGCGTCGACTGCTGCGTCGTCTTCTTCCAGTGTGGAGGCCTCGTCATCGTCGTCGAGCGACGCTGAAACCAGCGGCGACGGCGCGGCGGTGTTGCGGCTGCTGCACAAACTCCACAAGGACGGCCACTTCCAGGACGAGAAGCTCTTCAAGGTGCTCAAGTCGCTCGCGCGCAAGAACGACGCGCAGCTGCTGGTGACGTACAATGGCAGCTTCGACGCCAAGGACGCCGCGGGCGACAGCAGCTTCGACGCCGACTTCTTCGTGGAGACGGCCGTGGAGCTGGCCGAAGAGGCGCTCGCGAGCCAGGAAAGCACTAAGTAAAATCCCTTTTTGATTATTGCTGCTCGGCTTACAGCGTGTTCGCTTCTATCCACTCAGCACAAGCACACTCGCCGTCTTAGTCGTGGCCTGCGGGCCGCCGCTGCCCGAGAAGCCATTGTCGTCGACCACCAGCGTCAGTGTGTCGTGCATTCCATCCACACAGCCGTCCACAGCCAAACACGCGTACTGCACGCGGCGTCGAAGTATCTTGGTGACGCGAGACGCTGCAGCTGAGAACTCGACGCTGACAGCGCCGCGCTGAGAATCAGTCAGCGGCGTCAGCACCACGAGATCGCCTTCAGCGCCGTCTTCATCGTCCGACTCCACGAGCCGCAGGCGTCCCCTGCGAGCGCTCAGCCGCACGAACAGCATCGCGTGGTCACCAGCGTCTTCGTCGCTGACGCTGACAGTGGACGGCAACGGCATCCACTGGCCTAGCGGTGCAAAGATGCGCGTCGCCAACTCAATGATCGGCGCATGATTCAGCGCCACGACGTGGATGGGGATACGCTGAGACGTCGAGTACAAGCGGCCGTTAGCGGCTGAGGGCGTTGGCTCCTCCGTGAGCGTCACCACGATGACGTCGTCCCAGCTATTGGCACTCACTCGAACGCTGGCGTTGGACGGCGTGGCGTGGTACACGACTTCCGCCACGAGGCAGTTGAGCTGGTCGAGTGGGCCGCGCAGCTGCAGACTTGCACTCGATGGCTCAGCTGTCGCTGGAAGTGGCTGGCCGCAGATTTCTCGGTGGCTGAGACTGAGCAGCCCGTGCTGGCACTGTAGCACCACTGAGTACATGTTGTCGCTGTCCACTGCATCATCGTCGAGCAGCGTCATCGACCGAGAGACGACGGCCGCAGGGCGGGGAGTCAACTTCCAGTCGTCCTCCTGGCTGCGTCGTGGCTCGGATCGCTTCATTCCGAAGTACACGAAGCCTCTGTTGAGACCGACGACCTGCGGCTTGTGCAGAGCCAGCATCGCGCGCTCGTTCGGCGTCGCGACCTCGCGTGAGCCAGCAAACAGGCGCCTGGTGCCGGCGCTCGTGCCGTCCGACACCCAAAACTCGGCTACTTGCGGGTCGCGGTTTGTGGACGCTGCAAACACCAGTGACGGAACGCCAGCTGAAAGCGACAGCACCGACAAGTAGCGAGGATTCGCGCCACGGGAGCCCGTTGCCAAGTCCACTAACAGCTTCGTGTTGGCGCTGGAGCCGTCGGTGGCCCAGAGCTCAGCGCCGTGGGCGCCGTCGTCCGCCTGGAAGAACACACGTCCGTTGAAGTGGGTCAGGAACTGTGGTGTGGACGACTGCAGTCCCGAGTGGATGTCGAGAACGAGCCTCGTGCCCGCCACAGAGCCGTCACTTGCCCACAACTCGCGACCGTGGACGCCATCATCCGCCTGGAAGAGCAGCAGCGCAGCCACGGGCAGAGCCACGAGGAACAGCGGCGTAGAGGACTCAGCGCCCGGTCGGATGTCCAGCACAAGCCGCGTGCCTGTGCGCGTGACGCTATCGCCGTGGTCGACCTGCGCGAAGTCTGCGCGTGGCTCGCCGTCGCTCAGCCACAGCTCACGACCGTACGAGTCCGTCGTCGCTGAGAAGAAGAGCTTACCGTTGGCGACTGTGAGCTGCTCGGGCGAGGAGCTACGCGGCCCGAATGCCACGTCTGCGATCAGCTGCGTGCCGTCGCGTGACCCGTCGGAAGCCCAGAGCTCCGCGCCGAACGCCACAGTTGTCGCCTGGAAGAACAACCGGCCTTGGTATTCGGTTAGGAATCGCGGCAGTGTACTCGACCCTAGCCGCGTGACTTGCGCTGTGCCCTGTGCCGTCCCGTCCGTCGCCCACAGTTCGCTGCCCCACGCGTCGCTCACCTGGTCTTCTCCTGCGATTCTACGGCACACAACACCAGCAAATGTCGAGGTCTGGAAGCCCACGTCCGGTCGGTACGAGTCGCGGTGGCCGACGTGTTTGAACGCGCCAGTGGCTCTCGAGTCTGCGAAGCGGAAGTGCGTGCGCTGCTGGCCACCCCAGGTGAACGCCTCCCAGTCGCACTGTCCGTAGTACACGAGCGGCTCGGTGCTGTGGCCGTCGTTCTGGATCGTGCCCAGAAACACTTTCTGTGCTTCTGCCGTAGTCATCCACTGGAAGCCAGTGGGACAGTCGTAGACGGCCTCAGGATCCCACGTTGTCTGGGCTGCTACGACGTAGACCACGCCAGGCGCGAACGCGCTCTCACGCATGCCGTCGCAACTGTCGCGACGGTCTGGACTGAGCCGCCACGCGTCCGTGTTGGGTCCACGAGCAGCGAAGTACACGCGGCTGTCGATGGAGAACGGCGTCAGATACTGCGGGTACGAGCTCGCAGCGCCAGGCGCAATGTCCTTGAGCAGCCGCGTGCCGCTGGCTGTGCCGTCGCTCGTCCGCAACTCAACGCCAGTGGCTGGATGGAACGCGCTGAACAGCAACTGCTGCGGGCTCAGCGACGCGTAGAAGGACGTTCCTGTAGAGTCCACGGCGGTCTCCACATCCAGCAAAGTCCGGAGCCGCACAGTCGAGTCGCCTCCGTGCGCATCCACGAACACGAGCTGCTGTCGGTCTGTCTGTGGACGGCGTCGGTATTGAGCTGTTGGCTTTTGCGGTGGGTTTGGTGCTCCGCGCAATAGCACAGAGGCTAGTTCATCCACGCGCAGGGACGGCTCACGCGTCCCGTAGGGCGGCACGAGGATCTGCGGGCCGTCGTTGACGCTGTGGACGCGCACAACCATCACGAAAGTCGAGGTAAGAGGGCCTCCACGGCCAGAGAAGCCCAAGTCGGAGACTTCCAGCACGACCATCACGTCGCCGTGGAACTGTGATGCGCTTTTGAAGACCATCGCCTGCAGCAGCGCCGTATTGAGGGACTCGATCGAGCCAAAGTACTCGGTAGCGTCCGTGGCGTCGTCTCTTGATGTGAGGATGCCGAAGTCGCGCTGCAGCGTCTCTGTACTCAGCGACGGACGCACCGAGCATGAGCGACACGACACGCGAAGCTTCATGTCCGCAGCAGGAAGTCTGTCGCCGTCATCGTCACCTTGAATAAGTGTGTCTACGTCCAGCAATGCGATGGCGTCCAGCACGAGCTCCTGGTTTTCGTATGCTTCTTGCATAGCGTTGACGCCTAGTCGCTGGGCGTCGGCTGTCTTCGGATCACGTTGAAAGAGGCGCGTGAAGCGTGGAGAGACGACGACTGGGGCGTCGTTGACAGCGTGGACGCGAGCTCGCAGTACAAGACGGCTGTCATCCTGAGAAGACTGAGGACACGACGCCGTCGCCGCCGTCAGCGTGAGCGCGATGGCGTCCCACACGTGGCCGTTCGTGTGGAAATCGGGTTGCGGGCGGTAGATCAGACCACGCAGCGCCGCGTTGACGTCGGACGTGCAGCCGGTGAGCCTCACGCGTGAGAAGAACAGCAGTCGAAGCGACTCGAAGGGCGTCGTCCACTGCGGAGGCTGCTCGCTCTCGATTCGCACGCCGCGCGTCGTCGCGAGCATCACTCCACCGCCGTTGAGAACCTCAACGGAGGCCGTGACATCACGGTGCCTTCCACCGGCGTCGCCTTCCACGACGTCAACGTCGACGACTGAAACCGTGGTCAGCAGCGCCTGTGCGTCTTCCTCCAACTCCACGTCGGCCGACTCATCCTCGCTTCTGCTGCTGTTGTTGCTGTCGATTTTCAGCCATTGGGGTGCGTCGCACACTGGAGCCACGAAGACAGAGATCACGGACGCCACAGGCTCACTACTTGCGGCAGAGTCGACTTCTCGGACTACGATGTGGATTTCATCCGATCCAAACCAGTCAGCGTCCGGCACGTACGCGCTGCCGTTCAGCGCAGCGTTGATCTGTGGTAAAAAGCCTCGAAAGCGCAGCGCGCGGTCGGTTGCTGACGGCAACATCAGCAGACGCGTCGTGGTCCAGGACGACGGAGTCGCCAAGCGGAAGACGCCGTGTGCTTGAGCTACGGAGACTTCGTACTGAGGTGAGTTAGCTGTCGGCCTGCTGGAAGAATCACGGTCGACCAGTCGAATCATCCCACGAAAAGACAGCGCCGTGTCTTCGTCCGTTGCGAGCACTTGATCGCTGGGCGTGAGCAGCTCCACTGCGTGCTCAGTCCACTGGAACGGCAGTATCGTCAGCTTCTGTCGCGAGACTAGCGGGTCGCCACCACCAAAGGTGCCCTTGTCGTCAGCAGTAAACCAAACTTCCACAGGCTCACGCACGAGGCTGTCAGCGTCTATGGTCGTCAGCACGATCTCCTTCAGCACGCTGTTTAGGTTAATCAGCGAGCCTGTAAGCACAATGTACGCTGTCGCCTCGGTCGACGATGCTGAGACTGTGAACTGCGGAGATCGCATGAGCGCTTTCAGCCGCGGAAACGTCAGCAGCGCACTGCCTGTGGCCTCCACCACGACCTCCAGCTCACATCCTACGACGCCACAGTCCACCGAGTGGAAATCCACGTCGTCAAGCACCACGACAGCAATACGAGTCGGTGCGTCCTGCCTCCATCGCATCGTGGGCGACGGCAGCGTCCACTGTGGCGCGTCGTTCACGGCATGGATCTGGATGGGCACAGTGCGGGTCGTCGTGGTCGACTGCTGTGAGGCGTAGATGTCGACTGCCGTCGCGACGATCTCCAGTGCGTCCGTGCCGTAGAAGTCAGCGACGGGCAAGTACTGAAGCGTGGCGATGGTGCGGTTCACGACGTCCAGGCGGCCACGCAATCGCCACGAGCTGCCGTCGTCCGCGGAGCCGCTGACTGTCACTTCTTGCAGCGTGGTCTTCTGGAACGTGAGGCGTCCGTGGCTGACGCGCACAGTCACATCTAGCGACAGTCGTGAAGTGTCGTCGACGGTGGTGAAAGCCAGTCGCTCGGTCTCCAGCCATTCGTCTTCGTCGCCATGGAGAACGCCGTCTTCTAGCGATGCGTAGACACTCGTAGCGACCACAAACGGAGGCAATATCACCACCGGATCCGGTGTCGGTGAGACGTATACAGACAGTGCCGCGCTCGTGGACGCGTTGAAGCTCTGGCCGTCGGACAGCTCCACACTGATGATGGCGTAGCCGTCTTCGTCGCTGGCTCCGAGGGCGATCTGCGCGAGGCTGTTCCAGTCATTTGCTGACGTGTACGCGACTGACGACAGCGCGGCGTTGACGTCTTGCAGTGAGCCGCTGAGCACGAGTCGCGACGACGCTCTGGGTGGCGAGGCGGCCGACGATTCGTTCTTGAGGACGACGATCGTACTGCTTCTGCTGCTGCTCGCACTGAAGTACAAGAGCGCGACGGAGCCGAAGCGCACGCGCAGGTCCACTGTGATGTGGTCGCTTGCTGCTGCGTCCGGATCCACAACGCGGAGATCACGCAGCACGAGCGCCTGGTCTTCGTTCGCTTCGTAGTAGAAGCCGCTGCGGGTCGTGAGAAAGGGTGCGTCGTTGACTTCTGTGATGACGATTGGCACGGAGGCTTGGTCGCTATGGCCTGTCGTTTTGGCTGTGGGACTTGACACTGAGACTTGGATCGTCAGCGAGTCGGAGCCACTGACGTGCGGGTCGCTGGTATAGACCATACTCTGCAGCAGGCGCCTGAGGCAGCTGAGACGCGAAGCCACCACTCTGATGCGTTTGGCTGCTGTGAGCTGCCCGAACTGTAAGCTCTTCACGCAGCCAGCGCTGTCCACGAGATCCAAGCGACCGCGTTGCACGGACAGCTCCAGTTCCCACGAGAAAGTACCGTCGATATCGTCCACGCCTCTCACCGAGAAGCCACGGAGTTGAGTCGGCACGTCTTCGAGTACAGTGACGGACAAACACTGGAGCCGAAGGCGAGAGAGGTAGTCGCTGGCGGAGTCCGTGGCGTGTTCCACTACTGCGGGCACGATGATGACAGGCGGATCCATCTGCGGCTGGACAATGAGATCTGCGGTGGTGACTCGAAACAAGGAAGACGCCGCTGCCGAAGAGGATGACACGTTGAAACGCCATTGGACAGCGTGGTCTGCGGGAGTCTGAAGAACGTTCCAGTTGAGCGGTGTGTGGTACAGCACCCTGTGCAGCGCATCTTGGATGTGGACGACGGAGCCTTCCACCGTGAGGGACGAAGAACCAAATGTCTGAGCTGCGATGAACGACTTGTCGACGGATGGAAGCCTGAGGCTGCCGTGGCTCACTGAGACGTCCAGTCGGAAGATGTCGTTTGCCGCAGCAGCAGCAGTATCACTATCGCTGGCTGTAGAACCGCGACGGCTCTGTGTGAAGTAGTAAAGCGCGTTGTTGAAGACGAAGAACCGATCGCTGTTGCCACCGCTGTCCACTGCTGATGATAGAAGCCTCAAGCTGTGCGACTGCTGGAATACCGAGTCCCACACGGGCGTCGTGCCGCTCACAGTTCCGTCCGATGACCACAGACTCGCGGCGCCGCTGCCGTCGAACACGTGGAAGTAGAGCTTTCCGTTGGCGCCTGTCAGTATCGTCGGTGCTGCGCTCGCGATGCCCCCAGCCAGTTCCACCAGCAGCTTTGTGCCACTCGACGTGCCGTCGCTGACGAAGAGCTCCCGGCCCTTAGCTGTCGGGTCGACTGTTGCTGCGAAGTAGAGCTTCCCACTGAAAGCGACGAGGTGAGATGGGTCCGAGCCCATGCCACTTGTTGGGTTGATGTCCTTCACCATCTTGGTGCCTGCTAGGGAGCCGTCGGTGACCCACAGCTCACGGCCGTTTACGCAGTCCGTCGCGGAGAAGAAAACGCCAAGAGAGCCCAAAGCTGTCAGAAACTGCGGGTTGGAGGACGCCGCACCCGCGCAGACGTCTCGCACGAGCGCCGTGCCGATGAGCAGCCCACTGGCAGTGGCGCCGGCTCGGCGGCCACGCTCTGTTGTGATGCTGGAGAGACCGTCGGTCGACCAGAGCTCTCGTCCGCTGTCCGTCGTAGCTGCAAAGTACATCCGCCCATATCCACTCGTCCACTCCGCAAAGTCACTTGGGTCTGCACTGCGAGGGCCAGGCCAAATATCCTCCACGAGCGTCGTACCGCTGCTGGAGCCGTCCGTTTTATAAAGCTCCGAGCCCAAATCGGAGGTCGTGGCCTGAAAAAGCAGCCACTTGGACTGGAACGGAGTCAAAAAGCGAGGATTGGATCCACGCGGGCCAACTTCAATGTCAGCCAGTCGCCTGACGCTGTTTGGCGATGAACTGTCCGCGATCCAGAGCTCTCGACCGGCTTGCGTGTCGCTAGCCTCGTCTTGAATGCACACAATGCCTGCAAAGTCCGTCGTCGCGAATGAAACTTCGAGCGGTTCAGAGTCGCGACGACCGGCGTGTTTCAACGCACCAGTCGAAGCGGAGTCAGCGAAACGGAAGAACTTGCGCACGGAGCCGCCGAACGTGTAGCCCTTCCAGTCACACGAGTTCCAGAACACATACGGCTCACTCAGGTTCAGCGACCGAGTGAGACTGGCACTAGTATCTGCGCTAGTAGTGCGTCGGAAGCGTGCGCTTGCCTCCGCAGTCGTCGCCCACCGCCAGCCTTGTCGTGGACAGTCGTACTGCGCAGCTAGGTTCCACGTCGTGGACTTGGCAACGACATACTGGATGCCACTGTCCGTGGAGCTGAGCCGCTCGCGGTTGCACGGCCTCTCAGTGTCTAATATCCACGATCTGTCGATGCCGTCGGCTGCAAACACTAGTTTGCTCGTGGACGAAGGGAGAATCGCGAAGTTGCTAGGACTTGAGCTTGCCTCGCCAGGCATCAAGTCCGCAAAAAGACTCGTGCCGTTACTGGAGCCGTCCGACATCCACAGCTCCTCGCCGTGCGTTTGATCTACGCCAGTCAGGAAAAACGATGCTCCAATGCCAACGACAGCGAATGTTCTGGCTGTGGTGGAGGCTGCAGACAGACCCGGGAAATCAGCCACCCAGCGATGGCGCCAGTCGTCGTCAGCATTCGTTGGCTTCGTTGTGGTGATCAGCGGTGGCAGCAGATCTGTACGACGCAGTTCCACGACAGGCCGACGCACCGCCGCTCGTCGGCTCGGCAGCTTTCCCAGTTCACTATAGTCTTCCTGCAGCACGAGCCGCGGGAACCGATAGCCGTCGTCTTCTTTGGACGCGTAGGCAACGACGCTGTCGTTGGCGATGACCACACGAGGCACGTGCACGACGTGGCGGATGTGGATGAGCACTGTCTGCGAGTCGGTCAGCACGGGCCCATCGACGGGCTGGTGGCGCACTAGGACGGTCACAGTGTCTCGCACGTGGTCAAAGTCGTCCGACGGCTTGTACTGGAGGCTCTTGAGCGCGCTGTTCAGAGTAGAAATCGTGCCGTGCAGCTTGAGTTTCCTGTTGTTCTCGGCTGGCGGAGGCAAGCCATCAATACTGGAGAAGGACAGTGTTCCTAGATCTGCTTGCAACGTGAGCTCGACGGCGTCAGCTCTAGTCTTGAGTGGCGGTGTCACTGTGTCGAGTACTGCTTGGTTGGCGTCGAAAATCGAAAAGATTGGGATCACGAGAGCCTTGTCATCGTCAACCATCAGCACCACACCATCTCCATCGCCTTGACTCACACCACCCGAGACCACAATGCGTGGCTCAAGTGGCGGCTCTTCCATGCGGATGAGGAACTCGGCGAGTGTCAAGTGCTGTGGCTCGCCATCCGAAGCAGCAAACACTTCAGCTGACAGCACGTCCACGGCATGGGAACTAGAAAGAGCGCACGTGTACTGCAGTCGCTTGAGACGCGCATTCGCCAACGTAGACGTTCCGTTGACCCACAGCGCGTCGGTCGGAAGACGGCTGAGACTACTGCGATCCCGATTTTCAAGTGATACGAAGCCGTGTTGCACTCGTACACGGATGCTCACCCGCAGCAGCACACGCGACCACACTGGCAGGACCAACTGGAGCATCCCAACGCTTTGAGTAGCGCCTCGCGTTGCGACCACATCGTCGCTGTCACTAATCGAGGCATTTGTTGTGCTTAATAGAACTTGGATGTCGTGTGGTGTCGCAAACGGAAGCACCTGGTCGTCAGTTCGGATGCTGATGGCTTCGCTCTTTGCGTCACCAACCGGAGACGCCACGTGTTGACACTGAACAAGCACACTCACGAGTCCACAGCACCACTCCGTTGGTAGCGCGCAGCTGAACTGGCGCAGGAGCGGGCGAATATCAGAGACCAAACCCTCCAACTCAAAGTGGCTCGGACGAAATTCGCCTCGCACGGCGTTCGTCCACGCTGACGATGGCTGCTGCAAACCCACACTCGTGAATGCTGGGAAGAGCCACATTGCGTCCGACGCCGCGATCGCCGCGGTGGCGGAAGAGCTGACAACGCGTGCGAATGCGCCGAGCCCTGTGAGCTGTCCGCCATCAGCGGTGACGAGTGATCCCAACGGTCTGGAAGAAATTTCGCCGATGGATTGACTGGCGGACGCCACTTGCTCCACAAACAGCACGGCAAAAGAGGCTCCGCTCACGGCTCGGATTGCTCGTCTTCGGACGACAACTCGCCCAAATTGAGTGGAGGAGGAAGACACTGCGTGGCGAACCGACGGCAGTGTGTTGAGCTTGTCCTGGACTTCGTTCGCGCTCGCAGAGACAGCGATCGGAGGAGTCGCGTGGCCGTCGACAGAGAGCGTGAAGAACCCACCGACTGCGTTCGACGGCGTGAGTTTGGTGACTGCAAGTGTGACGGCGTTTGCAGTTGGCTGGCTGGCAGTGGTGCTTCCGACAAGTGATGGAAAGTCTGCCGGGGCATTCACAAACGTAACCATCCACACGAATGTCGGAGGCGCAGTCGCGGTTTGCGACCGCGTGACGACAGTCTGGATGCTGGCGGATTTCCAGTGCTCCAGCGGCAGTTGCTGGATCGCAGCGCGCAGTCTCGACTGCAAGGAGCTGCCCAGACGTCCTCCCTGGTGCTGAAACACTCCCTCGTCTTGAGCCATCGCGACGGCGTCGACAGCGATCTCAGCAGTTGTTGCAACCACCGCACGTGCGTCATCCAACTGAAACGCGAGCGTGAACCGCCCGCCGCTTACTGTTGAACTGCCAGACGTGGCTTGAACGCGATACACAGGACTCACGGGAGCCGCGCTGACGTCGATTTCGTACAGTGATCCCTGTCCGAAGCCTCTCTGGAGTCGCGAAACCTCAGCAGATGCGGCCATGAAGATCATGGCAGGGACGGCGGCGTCCGAAGACACGGCGGTTGGTGTCAGTTGGGAGCTGTTGGCTCTCAGCAGAGGAACGTTTGCCCCCGGCTGGAAGAACGTGACATCCCAAACGTACGCGTCGACAGTGGAGACTTGAACGACGTCCAGTGACGGCAGCTCCTCCAGCGCGTTCTGAAGAGTGAGGGCTGTGGCGCCCACATGGATGGCGCGCGTAGATTCCTCGCCTAATTGAAGTGAGAACGAGCCTCCTAGGGAGCCGGCATGCGTGTTGGACGCTGTGGAGACCGTAACGGCTCCTGCAGCTGCTCCTGTAGCCACAAACGCGGTGGCGCCGATACTCAACCGTGCGATTTCTGTCTCTCCTGGTTTGATAGCCACGAAGATCTGCCAAGACACCGAGCGCCTGTCAGTTGCAAGTGACTTGACGACTTGGATCTGTCTCTGCTTGAGTACATCGTCGCCGTAGAGGACGCTCAGACGGCCTTCCATCGACTCAGTCAGCCCACGGCCTGTGCCGTCGTCGCCCATGACTTCGTTCAACCTCATCGCCACTGCCTGCGCGTACACGGTCGCCGTCTTTAGAGGATCTCCAGTCATTTTCAATTCGAAAGTCCCTGACACGGCCGTCACATCCACTGATAAAGCTGCTGCTGAGACTTGGATGCTGACAGTGAGAACCTGGATCTGCTGCGGAGCCACGAGTCGGATGCGCTGCACCTCTGGTGTTACCGTGAACGCAACAGCGCCCGTGACGCGGACAACGTCTTCGTCGTCGATGCTGACGCCGACTGACGACTTGAGCTCCAGGCCTGAGACGGTCAGCGACCGCTCGGTTGTATCCAGCGCCGCGCGTTCTGACGGAAGCGACAGCGACAGCTCACCAGCAGCGTCATCGTCACCAGCATCCTCACAGCCACTCACGGTCTCCATCGCCTCTTGGGCCTGCCAGCCCTTCACACCATGACCCAAGTCACTCACTCGCACTGTGAGCAGCGTGTTCTCTGCATCGATATCGTCCACACAGGAGATTCTGCTGATCACAGTCGTAGACGAAATTAACAGCACGCTCTTGAGTATGGCGTTGGCTGATTCCAAACTGGCCGTGAAAGTGAGCGAAGCGGTCGCGATGGCAGTCTCTCCGTGTTGCATCGAAATCGTTTCAGGCGGTGACAAGGCTTGGATTTTGTCGATCTCGCCAGCCAAATGCTGCATTGTGTCCCAATTGGGAACGACAAACGCAGAGACACCGTCCTGCGCTACAAGTTGCACATGCAGTATTGACCCAAGCGCATCGTCTCGTGGCTGTTCGCTGTCGCCGTCGCTTGTCGCAGGCAGATTCGTGATGTCGCTGTCGCTGATCGTGATGGCCAACTCGGTCTGAAACACGGAGACGTCGTCTTCTTCGCCTTCACGCTGACTGGGAAGTCGTTTCCTGTTCCTTTGGCTGATTGAGATACCGGGAGCGTCGTTGATTGGCAGAACACGGATTTCAGTCTCACTTGTCCAGCGCGCGCCTTCGATCTGCTTAACGTCGTCGGACGGATCTTCTATCGCAAGGCGGAGACGGTCTTGGCCCCAGAACGAAGTGCGTGGCTCGTACCTCACGGCAGACAGCGTGTCTTGAAGCGATTGGATCGTGCCTTCCAATTCCAACCGCGACGTATTGATCGCGCTTTTGATGTGGACGCAGCATATTTCGTCCAGCGGCACCACGAGCACGCCCTGCGTCACGACGGCGACCAACTGGAAGAGCTGCTGCTGGTCGAATGTCGCTGCGCTGTCGTCAGTAGCCACGGAGAACACGCGCCACAGACGAACACTGGAACCTTCATTCACTGCAATCGCTTCTGTGATTGCATTCACAAGACGCCGAGTGAGCGAGAAGGTAGCTGGCTTCGCTGCAACCCCAAACCGTACGGACACGTCGATGTGGCTAGACGCAGTAGACTCGTCTTCCATAACTGCGAACCGCATCTTCACGTTTGCTGGACGCGAGGACTTGATCTGCACCTTTGCCAGTACGGCATTGATCTCCGCGAGTGTTCCTTTCAACTCAATCACGCTCGTTGGACTGCATCGTTGATCTATGACTCGATGGCTCGCGTGGTCAACCGAGAGCAAGATCTCTTGATCAACTTCTGCTCCGTCCTCGTTCTCGCAGGCGATGGCGACGTGGACGTTTCTCGATAAATCCTGGAACTCAGTTGCCAAAGCGACGCCGTTAATGCTCGCAACGCCTGTCTTCCCTCCAACTTCAGCTCGATATTCTGTGTGACGCGCAAGCCACTGCAGCGGTGCCTCCACCAGTTCAAACCGGAACTGAATCCGCAGGGTGCTTCTCGCTGCTGCGTACAGTGAGTGGTCAGTCTCTGCGAGGGAGAGCTCCACGACACCATCACGTTGCGTTGTATCTGAGTTACTCGCTGGTGTAGCACTGATCTCGAGCGTCTGCAATAACTGCGTGAGGGAGGCTTGTGTTCCAACGAAGCGCTGGATGCGAGACAGTTCTGTCGATGCGAGTGTGTAGGCCACGTGAGGCACCAAAGGCGTCTGTACAGATGACGAGTAGCTGAGCAAGCACGACGACGAGCACGACACGTTGAGAGCCAAGACAGGGCCGTAGTCGCTACCTGGGGTCGGTGAGTCATTGTCTCCTATAGCATTGACTCTGATCTCAACGAACGAGCTCAGCAACGCGTGGTGATGATTCGTCCATTTCCACAGTCGCGATTCGGAGTCGGTGGCTTGGCTTTTGGACACACTCACAACAAACCGAGGCGACGGAGGAAGCAGCACCACACTGAAGCTGGTACTGGCGCGTTTGTGTCTGACATGCCACAGCTCCACCGTAATGACGTCGACGGTCTCAGCTGTGACTTTGGAGCTGCTCTGGTAGACGACTTGCCCAAGCAAAGTGGCGAAGCACTCGAGGCGGCCAGTCAGCTCTCTGACGGTGCGCACGTTGCCCTCACTGCCAACTCGCTTCTCCACCGACTCTCCACAGGTCGCACTGGCTCGGTTGTCCATGCTCACAGATTCAAACGAGCCCACGACAGCCGACAGACGAAGTCTCAGCACGACATCCGCAGGCACAATCGACGCGTTCAGGCTGATCAACCCACTGGCTGGGACTCCACGCAGAAATGGCACCCGTTGAATGGCAGCAGGGACCAGAACAACTGTGTAGATCTGGGTGAAGGCAATATGTCGATCTTGACAAGTCGTTGCACCAGCCTGATCAGAGATGCAGACTTGAAGACGGGTGTTGGCTCGAAGCTGCGTGCCCGGATCAGGCGGATTGACTTCGATGAGTGAGGCGCTGGCAAACGCCTCATTGATCACAGACGGGACGCCTCGCGCACGAAAGACTTTAACAACGGTCAGCTCTTCCTCTCGACTGATTGAGTTCCCAGTGACCCCTTCAATCCAGAGCCCGGGTCTTGGATAAACATTCAGACCATCCAGCGCGAGTGTGGCATTTGGATCGTCCACTGTGATCTCAAGCATGAGGACGTCGCCGGCGTCTGGATCATCCACTCGGATGCGAGGCACAAACCAGCACAGCATTGTCGCTTGCTTGGACGCGTCATCGACACTTTCGTGACTGTCGTCGTCCAGCGACAGTGTTGGCGCATCATTCACAGCGGTCACTTGGAGCCAGCAGGTCGTCTGTCGATCGCCGATGGCGATCTTTAAAGTGTCGTCTCCTGCGAAGTTGAGATCTGGCAAGTACCGTAGCTGGCTCAGCACATTGAGTAGCTCACGCAAACTGCTCGCGACAAAAGTGAGACTCTGCTGGTACACAGACAGCTCAGCCGCGCTGCCATTCGAAGCGACGCGTCCGTGGTCTGTCGTCAGGTTCACTACGACGCCATCAAGATCTTCAGCGTCGTCCCACACGATTTCGTTCCAGTCGAAAATGTGGCCAACGTCGACTTCGTGGTCTTCCAAGACGCTGACTTGTCGCTGCGACAGTGAGAGATACGACGACTGCGCTGAAATGCCATGATTCTCACGAATCACGTTCAGACTAACTTCCGCCGACATGTACGCCGATCCATTGACTGCGTGGACTTTGGAAACGCGAACGACGACGGCGGTGGAGTCGCTCACACTGGATTTGATGGAAGGCCGGGGCGAAATGATGTGGACGACACGCAGCATCGCCAGGAGATCCGCTGGTCGTCCTTCAAACTCCAACTGAACAAAACTGCCGGTAGCATTTGTGATGTTTTGTGCCGCGATTGCGTCGTGCTGCAGGTTGAAGCCGAACTGTCGACTCATCATCACCTCTGCCCGCAGATAGTCCTGGTATCTAAAGAAAGCGACGGCCGCACGGTCCACGCTGTCGCCTTGGTCGTCGTCGTCTGTGATCTGCATGGGCGGCAGCATCTCGGAACTGGCTGAGCTGACCATATCGAACACATTGGACTGGGATTCTGCCCACGCGAGTTGTATCGGGTCGGCGATGGGCCTCAAGAACACGCGCAGGAGGTCGCTGCCGGCACTCAACGGAGCGTCCAAGTCGCTTTGGGCTGTTGGTGAGGGAGCGATGCTCACGACGATCGTGTCGGGTCCGTTGTAGTTCCGAAATGGCTCATACTCCAGCGTGGCCAAGTGGCGGTTGACTGATCGTATGCTTCCAGAGACGTGAAGTAGCAAGTCGTTCGCTTCGAGGACGTGGAAGTTGCTGTAGTCTTGCTCGCTACTCAGCGGGTTAACCGACGTGTTGAGGTTGAGTTGGAGGCGTCCGTGACTCGCTGCAATCGTCAAGTTCAACAGGATTTGGCGCATGATATCTTCATTGTCGATCGACGGACTGCCGACTGACAAGCTTCCGAGTGGAATCACTGTGTCTTCGTCCGCGTGGATCACAAACGAATCATCTACAGAGCAAACCGTGTGTGTAAGCTCGTGAATTGTGCCGTGGAGTCAGCTGGAAACGTACTCAGTGCCTCCTTCTTCCACCGAGCTCGTGCCCGCTCTGCGTCAACAGTCACGACCACAGGAAGCCGATGCTCCAGCCGCTTTCCGTAAGTTGGTTGAATGGGGTCCAGTGTGAACACGATCTCATCGTCCATGCGCCGCTGAGGAGCAGAGTACAGTAGTGAACTCAGCGCCACGTTGATGTACTCAGCCGAGCCGTCCATCTCAATGGCGCTATCACCACCGGCGGCTCCGTGGGATTGCGGCTTCAGGAGTGGGCTCAGAAACGTTTCGATAGTGGGCAGCAATCGCAATTTGCCGCCACTGCTGGAGAAGACTCGCAGGCGATAGCGGTTGGAATGTGCGAGGCCGCTCAGATGCGTCGGCTCGCCGGGCTCGCGGATCTTCAGTCCGTCGAGTTGGATCTCCGCGTGGCGCTTGGCTCGCACGGACTCCATCGGGACGTAGATGGACGCCTGGTGGGCTTCCGCGTTGTTCGTTCCCATGTAGGTAGCGTGGCCTTGCGCATCGACAGCAACGGTACTCAATCGCTGAGTATGCGCCGAGTCTGCTGATGGTATTACTGTCTTCTAAAGCAAAAGGCTGTAACTGAGCTTCTACTGGTCCAACGCCTATCACAACAGCAGACAAACGTACCTTCTCGACATGCTGCGCTGAAGCATAACTAGAGATCCCGACGAGCACGGCCATTAACCGCAGCAGCCGCAACCGCGACGTCTTCATCGCGGCTTCGTGTCCTGCACGAGGCACTTGTTCGCAAAATGGATATGGAAAAAGGTGTGTGTCTGTGGAAGATCGGTATGTGCCGACATATCGGTACAGTGTACCATATGTGTGGTGCAAAATGAGATGGGTACACCGCAATCCCATGAAACGACGTCATGTAACGGTGGCATTGCACTCTATCTGTGCCCATTCTTAACAAGCCCGACAGCAGATTCAATCGCAGCTCACTGCTGGACTATCGTAGACTTCGCTACGATGACATGGCTATGGAGAGCACGGCGTATGGTGGCGCCTCTGGCTCTGTTGCTGATCGTGGCAGCGGTTATATGTTCGGCGCAGCGAGTCCAGCCAACGACGGAGGATGATCCGCCACTCCAGTGGCTAGGAGAAGACGACGACGACACCGCCCGCGAGGCTGAGCCCAAGAGCGGCCCTAGCGCCGGTCGCATTTGCGCTCTGGTTGTGCTGCTGAGTCTCTCAGCCGCGTTCTCAGGTCTCGGTCTCGGCCTCATGTCGCTCGACCTCATCGGTCTGGAGATCGTGGTGGCGGCCGGCACAGACGAGTCAGCGACGCTGAAGGAGAAGTGCCAGGGCGAGGCTGCGCGTAAGATCATCCCCATCCGTCAGCAGGGAAATCTGCTGCTGACGACGCTGCTTATGGGCAACGTGTCCGTGAACTCGCTCACGTCGATCCTCATGGCCGACATGACCAGCGGACTCGCGGGCTTCCTCGTGTCAACGTTTCTCATCGTGATCTTCGGAGAGATCGTCCCGCAGGCCATCTGCACGAAGCACGCACTCGGTACGAGCTGTCTACTCTTTGGTTCTGTTGTGGGCTGTTGCCATGACGCGTACTCACGCAAATGTCATAGAAATCGGTGGGCGGGTTATTCCGTTCGTCCAGTTGCTCATCGCAGTCTTCTATGTGTTCGCAAAGCCCGTGAGTATGGTGCTGGATGCGTCACTGGGTGAAGACATCGGCACCGTGTTCACCAAGCGACAGGTTGGTGATACTACATCTGCACTTTTCGTCATGGCCCTCTACTAACTCTGTCATGCTATAGCTTACGCAAATGATCGAGATCCACGAAGAGCAGTGTATGATCGACCCGGAAGAAGGCGGTATTCTGCGTGGGGCGATGGGCTTTCGTCATAAAACTGCAAGAAGCATCATGACGCCAGTGAAGGAACTGTTCATGCTGCCGATGACCGCGCAGCTGGATATCGAGACGATGCAGCGCATCATGGACAGCGGATACTCGCGGATTCCGGTGTATGGCGCCAGTCCGGACGACATCATGGGCACGATCCACGTCAAAGACCTCGTGTTTGTCGATCCGAAGGCAAGTGAACTCTTCTGAATTTTCGTTCTATACAGTATGATGTGGTCTGGAGTCTGACTGGCGATGTGTCATCTGCAGGAGCAAGTCCAACTCTCGAGCTTCATGCATGTGTTCGGCCACAATGTCAACCACGTGGACCCGGACTGCAGCCTCGATCTGCTACTACAAGCGTTCAAGCGGGAGAGCACGCATCTTGCGTTGGTCAAGAGCGTTGAGCGTGACGAAGAGACGGTGAGCCAAGGCGGAAGAGCGTAGCGCCACGATAGAGTCGTCGATGAACTGACTATGAGTTTTCTTCGATGTTAGGACGGCGATCCGATCGATCGACTTGAAGGCATCGTGACGATGGAAGATCTGCTAGAAGAGATCTTGCAAGATGAGATCCTGGACGAAGCCGACGTCGAAGAGAACGACGAGAACACGGAGCGCAAGCGCCAAGTATCGTGTCTCTACGGTCGAGCCGGTCGACTGTCTCTTGCGGACCTTGTTGCTTCCGATCATAGCATCGAGAACGTGGGTTTCTCTAGCTCTTGCCGAGCCTCACGCCGAATGATCAGTCTTGCTGACCAGATCTTTGTGTGTGTTTTCTCACAGGTGGACGCGTTGGCGCGCCATTTGCAGGAATGCAATCCAATCTTCCGCTCCAAGAACGCGCGTGGAATCCCCATCAACGCTCTCGTGCTTGCGGATTTCCTGGCGACGTGCCCAATTCTAGAGTTCGGGGGAACTCCAGCCAGTAAACCAGAAGAGATCTTCACTCGAGACGTCGAGACGCGGTTTTGCGTCGTCGTGCTCGAAGGCAAAGTGCGCGTTGAGTCCACGGGCGGCCGTGTGGAGGTGGGTCCGTGGGTCGTGCTGGCAGCCGACAGCCTCGTGATGCAGGAAGGGCTGTACCGCTCGGACGTCACTGTTCGTTCCGTGCCTGGCGTGCGCACTAAGCTACTGCGCATTGCGCGCTGTGAGTTCCAGCACCGCCTGCATCCGTTCGCACGCCGCAGCTCCGCACCGTCGTCTGGCTGTGATGGGAAACAGTGGCATTGACAACCTCTGCAAGAAAGGCGGCTATTTTATTTTGGGTTACTTCCACAATGTATTCTGGGTATCATCAACCTCTCAGAATGGATGACAAGTGGTGTTCGGAGATCATCTTGTGCAGGTTCGCCAATGCCCAGTCATTTTCCCGTGGTGAAAGCACCGAGTGTGTACGTCGCTTGAAGACCGTAACAATCGAATAGCTCCGTGCTGCAAAATGGTCAAGAAAAAGGTGGACTCACGCGTGCGCGTGCTGCTGGAGAACTGCATCAAGGAGAACTTCCGCTCTTTCGTGGTGCTCGTGGGCGACCATGGCAAGGACCAGGTCGTGAACCTGCACTACATGCTGTCCAAGGCCGCCGTGAAGGCGCGCCCGAAGGTGCTGTGGTGTTACAAGAAGGAGCTGGGCTTCTCCACGCACAAGCAGAAGCGCATGCGCCAGATCAAGAAGCAGCAGCAGCGCGGTCTGTACGACGCCAACAAGGACGACCCGTTTGAGCTCTTCATCTCGTCCACGGACATCCGCTGGTGCTACTACAAGGAGACGCAGAAGATCCTCGGCTCGACCTACGGCATGTGTGTGCTGCAGGACTTCGAGGCCATCACGCCCAACATCATGGCGCGCACCATCGAGACGGTCGAGGGCGGCGGCGTGGTCGTGCTGCTCCTGCGCACCATGTCGAGTCTCAAGCAGCTCTACACCATGAGCATGGACGTGCACTCGCGCTTCCGCACCGAGTCGCACCAGGACGTCGTCGCGCGCTTCAACGAGCGCTTCATCCTGTCGCTCTCGTCCAACGAGCGCTGCATCGTGCTGGACGACGAGCTCAACGTGCTGCCGATCTCCAAGCACACGCGCAAGATCGAGCCGCTGCCGCCGACGCAGTCGGAGAACGAGCTGTCCAAGGACCAGCTCGAGCTCAAGGAGCTCAAGGAGTCGCTGCGTGAGACGCAGCCGGTCGGCTCGCTGGTGGAGCAGTCGCGCACGCTGGACCAGGCCAAGGCCATCCTGACGTTCGTGGAAGCCATCTCCGAGAAGACACTGCGCTCCACGGTCGCGCTCACGGCCGGTCGTGGTCGCGGCAAGTCGGCGGCGCTGGGTATGTCGCTCGCCGCTGCGGTCGCGTACGGCTACAGCAACATCTTCGTGACGGCGCCGAGCCCGGAGAACCTGAAGACGGTCTTCGACTTCGTGTTCAAGGGCTTCGACGCACTCAAGTACAAGGAGCACCTCGACTACGAGATCATCCAGAGCACGAACCCAGAGTTCAACAACGCGATCGTGCGCGTCAACATCTTCCGCGAGCACCGCCAGACCATCCAGTACATTCAGCCGAACCACCACGAGAAACTCGCGCAGGCGGAGCTGCTTGCCATCGATGAGGCCGCCGCGATCCCGCTCCCGCTCGTCAAGAAGCTGCTGGGTCCGTACTTGGTGTTCATGTCGTCGACCATCAACGGTTACGAAGGCACAGGTCGCTCGCTGTCGCTCAAGCTGATCCAGAATCTGCGCGAGCAGCAGGGCAGTGCCGGTGACGCGGCTGCGCGTGCCATGTCGGGCATCCACGGCGACAACAAGCGCCGAAAGGGCGAGCAGAAGCTCCACGAAGAGCGCTGGCAGGCGGCCAACGAGGCAGCCCACGCCGCTGCCGGTGGTGCTGCGACTGGCCGCGTGCTGCGCGAGGTCACGCTTGACATTCCGATCCGTTACGCGCAGAACGATCCGGTGGAGAAGTGGCTGAACGGCTTGCTGTGTCTGGACGCGACCAGCGCCTCGCACCGCATTGTGGCCGGCACGCCGCACCCGAAGGACTGCGAGCTGTACTACGTGAACCGCGACTCGCTCTTCTCGTACCACAAGCTGTCAGAGGCGTTTTTGCAGCGCGTGATGTCGCTGTACGTGTCGTCGCACTACAAGAACCAGCCGAACGACCTGCAGCTGCTGTCGGACGCACCGGCGCACCACATCTTCGCACTGCTCGGCCCTGCCGCCGAGTCCCAGGGCCAGGCCGGCCAGTTGCCAGACGTGCTGTGTGTCGTGCAGGTGGCGCTGGAGGGCGAGATCTCGAAGGAGTCGGTCAGGGCGCAGCTCTCGCGTGGCCAGCGCGCGTCGGGCGATCTGATCCCGTGGACGGTCGCGCAGCAGTTCCAGGACTCGGAGTTCGCGGCGCTGTCGGGCGCGCGTATCGTGCGTATCGCGACGCACCCAGACGTCACGGGCATGGGCTACGGCTCGCGTGCCATCGAGCTGATCACCAAGTACTACCAGGGTGAGATCACGGGCGACCTGTCTGCGGAAGCCGAAGAGGAAACTGAGGCGGAGACTGACAAGAAGAAGAAGGACAAGAAGAAGAAGAAGAAGGCTGACCAGGACGACAGCGACGACGACGAGGACGACGCTGAGGACCTTCTTCTCAAGGAGAAGATCAAGCCGCGCAAGACGCTGCCGCCGCTGCTGCTGCCGATCGACGAGCGTCCGGCCGAGCGTCTCCACTGGATCGGCACGTCGTTCGGCCTCACGCTGCCGCTGCACAACTTCTGGTCGCGCGCCGGCTTCAAGACTGTGTATCTGCGCCAGACGGCCAACGAGCTCACGGGCGAGCACACGTCCATCCTGCTGCGCTCCCTGCGCTGCGACGACCTGCCGGAGGCTCCTGCTCCTGGCTGGCTCGACGAGTTCGTGGCCGACGCGCGTCGCCGCTTCGTGTCGCTGCTCTCGTACGAGTTCGCGTCGTTCCCTGCCGCGCTGTCGCTGAGTCTGCTGAGCGACGCTAGCGGTGCGAACGCTGCGACCGAGGGCGACAAGTCCGTGGCTGTGCGCTCGCTGGAGCGCAGCGCGACTGGCGAGATCCGCGCGGATGAGCTGGCCATGGTGCTGACGCCGTACGACGTGAAGCGCCTCAAGTCGTACGCCAAGAACCTCGTGGACTACCACATGATCGTGGACCTGGTGCCGACGCTGGCGCGTCTGTACTTTTTGCAGCGCGTGCCGAGCATGACGCTGTCGTACTTGCAGCGCGCGATCCTCGCGAGCATCGGCCTGCAGCACCAGTCGGTGGACGTGATCCAGAAGGAGCTGGGCGTGCCATCGAACCAGTTGCTGGCGCTGTTCAACAAGGCGATCCGCAAGTTCATCACGCAGGTCGAGGGCGTGCTGGGCAAGCAGATCGAGGAGGAGGAGCAGCTCAAGGCCGGGTCCAAGATGGCGCAGGTGGCGGCGGCCGTGGCCAACGATATGGCGGCGCCCACGCAGCAGACGCTGGCCGAGGAGATGCGCGAGGGCGCGAGCGAGGCCAAGACCAAGATCCAGCAGGAGCTGCTGCAGGACAAGGACCTGATGAAGTACGCGGTGCGCGGCGACGACGCGGCGTGGGACAGCGCGCTGGTCGGCGGCTCCACGGCGCAGGGCGTCGTGCAGGTCAAGAGCGACCGCGTGAAGAAGAGCAAGCGCGAGGACAAGCCGGCAGGCAAGGGCGACGACGACGACCGGCCGAAGAAGCAGAGCAAGAAGGGCAAGAACGCCAAGTACGCCAACCTCAAGTAGTGCTCTCTCCCGGCTCGCTCGCTGTCAATTGCTGAATAGATTTCCTCTCTCTTTCCGTGTACGTTGGTGTTTCTATTGCGTTTTTCATTACCGTAGTTCTAGGGGAGCTCTTCGCTCCACTGAGCTTCTCAGACGTCGTCGCGACCCGACTGCTTCTGCTGCTCCTTCTGCTGCTGCTGCTGTCGCTGCTCCTGGAACTGGTGGTTGGTCTTCTCGCGCAGCGCGTCGGCGCCCTTGCGGCCGTTCCACGTGTTGGTGGCGAAGTCCCAGTCCTTGTCCACGCCCACGTCGCGCGAGCCTGTGTTCTGGTACGGCCCGCGGCGGATCTGCGTGGCGTTCAGCGGCTTCTCCTGCGACGTCAGGTTCTCGCTCTGCAAGCGAATCAACGCGTCGGTTATTAGTACTAGTACGAGCATAAGCATCCAGCATGTCCAGTCGACCGCCGCGTCCATTTTCGAACCGCTGGCAGCCATCACCAGCGCTACGCAATCAACGCCCATCGCCGCGATTGGGTAATCACGCACGCACCTTCATGAAGTGCGCCACAAACGGGATGCTGAAGAACGCGCCGCCCACCAGCACGGCGAACGCCACCACGCCCGTGTTGCTCGCGGCCTTCGCCTGCGCCTTGGCCTTGGGCACGCGCGGCCGTAGCACCGTCATCGTCTTCTCACTTGGCTAGAATGATGGTTAGTGGATGACTACAACTCGAGCAGCGCCGCGCTGATGACCACGGGCGTGTGATTGGCCATAAATCACTGCCTTCCTTGGAAATCTTTGCGCGTGGGCTCTCAGGAGCTGTTGAAGCTCCGAGCTTCCAGATCCGGTTTGTCAATGGGTCGCACTGCGAGCCCTCCGTCGACCAGCTCTGCTCATTCGCTGTCTTTCCGCTCAGCACTCGCATTCGCCCTCCTCGCACTCTCGCTCGTGTACGCCGCTGTGCTACTCGACGTCTCCGCCTTTCTCGGAACTTCCTCCACCGCCTCCTCATCCATCACCACCACGCGCGACTCGTCCACCGCAGTCAGCATGTCCCTCCAGAAGCAGCGCGCAGTTACCGCGGTCGTCGGCGGCTTCGTGGCCGACGCCGCCACCATGGGTCTCCACTGGATCTACGACACCGAGAAGCTCAAGTCGCTGGTGGCTGCCGCCCCATTGCAGCTTCCGGAATTCCACGAGCCGCCGGCGTGTCCGTTCTACGAGTACAAGAGCGGCGCGCTGTCGCCGTACGGTGATGAGGTGCTGCCGCTGCTCCAGTTCGTGGCCGCGCGCGGCACGTTCGAGCCAGCGCCGTACGCCATCGCGTCGTACGAGGTCGCCAAGAGCTACACTGGCCGCCTCAACGGCGTGTTCCGTGAACTCGTGAAGAAGGGCGACGCCGGCGAGACGCACCCGAACCTCGCCAGTGAGAGCAAGGACCTCCACGGCGGCATCAAGGTGCCCGTGTTGGTCGCCAAGTACCTCGATGACACAGCCACGCTGGTCGCCAAGACGAAGGAGGCCACGCGCGTGCACCAGATCGGCCAGGAGGGTGAAGAGGCCGCTGTGGCCAGCGCGCTGCTGCTGCAGTCGCTGGTGCAAGGCACTCCTCTGAAGGCCGCCATCGCGGCGCTCACGAGCAACGAGCTCATTGGCAGCGACACGCGCACGCTCGTGCAGGAAGTGCTGGACGCCGTCCACAACAAGGCGTTCCCGGACGCCACCTCGGCTATCGACAAGTTCGGCAAGGCCTGTCCTCTGCCGGGCTCGCTGAAGGGCTCGCTGTACGTGCTGCTCACGACCAGCGACTACTCCGAAGCCGTGCGCGTCAACATGCTCGCCGGTGGCGACAACTGCAGCCGCTCGATCCTCGTCGGCGCCTGCGCCGCGGCTGCCGCAGCGACCGACCCCGTGCCAGCGGCGTGGAAGCAGAAGACGACGCGCTACGAGGAGATCCACGCGCTCGCCCAGAAGCTCATCCAGTGAACGAGCACTTGTCGTAGCAGCCTGTGATCCATCTTTTTCATCGCTTCCCACTCATCACTAGTGCCAGACTCGTTGTGAGTAATGCGAACACTCGTGCATTCGCTTTTTTATTCGTTGTGTCAACTACTGTGGTGCGATTTCTACTTCTGGAAGGGCACGTACTCGAGCAGACCGCAGTTCTTGAACTGCTCCACGTCCTTGCCGATGTACTTGGCCATGGGGTCGATGCCCGAAAACTTCTTCCACTGCTCGAACGTGCGCTTGGTGCCCAGTTGGAACTTGTCCACGTCCGTGCGGTCAAAGTCTTCGGCCGTGATGGGCAGTCCGAGACAGTGGCGGATGCGGCGCTTGGACGACTGCTGGATGACGTAGCGCGTGCCCCAGTCGCGCTCCCACACGACCTTGCGCTTCTCGTACCAGTGGTACACGATGTCCTCCGACGGCACGTAGAAGTCGAAGCCGGACGTCCACAGCCGCGCGGCGCGAGAGTACTCCTCGCCGTGAAACAGGTACGGCGTGTACGGGTCGTTGCGCACGTTCTTGGCCTGCTTGCAGTTGCCGAAGTTGAAGCCGCCGGCGAGTTGCGACATCAGCCGCGGCTTGGAGATCTGCGACTTGTCCAGCCAAATGGGCGCGCCGTACTGGATCATGGAGTCCGCGTCCTCCGTCTCGATGCGCGAGTGGCACATGAGCTGCACCTTGTCCTCCGTGTCCTTGTTGAACAAGTGCTCCGTGGACTTGGGGTACACCGTGATGATGGCGTTCTCGTTCTCGGTCGACTCCCACTGCGCGATGACCTTCTCGTCCCACTGCGGGATGAACACCAGGTGCGAGTCGATGGCCATGCAAAAGTCTTCGTCCGTGATCGCCTTCTCCGTCTCGTAGCGCGCGGCCGTCGGGCCCTACCATACAAAAAACACACTCGCGTTAGCCACCTGCACACTACTGTACCAGTAAACCCAACCACACAGCGACTCACTGTGGCGTCCTTGGCGTCGATCTTGCTGGACACGATCTGCGAGCGGCGGCACTGGTCCTCGCCCATGAGCTGGCAGAACGTGTCCACGCACTGGATCTCGCCCTCGGCCTCGTAGATCTGGTCGTACACACTGATGCGCACAAGGTCCGGGAACGCCGCGTTGTCGAAGATCGAGCGGATGGTCTCGGAGCAGCGCTTCGAGTCGCGGTAGTTGGCGATGAGCACCATGGTGCGGCGGCCACGCACGATGGACGTGAGCGCGGGGGCGGGCGTCACCATGGGCTCCTGGACGCGCAGCTTGCCCACGCGATCGTTGGAGGGCGCCGGCACGCCGTTGTTGTTGTTCACCTTAGCATTGGCATTGGCATTGGCGTTGGCGTTAAGGTTGGCGTTAAGGTTGGCGTTGTTGGCCTGCAGAGCCGCGGCGTCCTGTGCGTCGGTCGCCGTGTACTGCTGCAGATACAGAAACTCGTAGAGCACGACGACGAGGCAGATGAGCGGAAAGACCATGAGCACGCCGAAGCGCAGGTCCCAGCCGCCGCGGCGCCGCTCGCGGTCGCGCGCGCTCACGCGCCCATAGGGCTGGTAGTGGTTCATCTCGACTGAGCCAGACCACGCCAGAGCTCTCGCGTAACTCAGGCGGGAATGGGGAGCTGCTCGAGGTCTGGCTTCGCACTGACGCGCGGCGCACTGCTGAGCTGGACTTCTCCCGCAGGTTTTGCCAAAATGCGGTCGATTACTATAAGCATATGACAAAAAAGGCACGAAGTGATACAAGTCACCTTGATCTGGAGTGCCCTTAGGAAATATTGCAAAAGGTGATACAAAACGGTAGGTATCGCAAAAGGTGATACAAGGCGTATTTTACACCGCATAATATGAACTGTAGCTATGTCCCATTCTCGAACAGTGCATCACAGTCGGCCCAGTGTCACAGGCACCAAGAGACTACCATTAGTGAGATCGGGAGTGGGTAAGGGAGGGGCTCCAAAATGAGACAGGCCACAAAGAGGCGTGTATGTGCCTCTCACGTCGTCGTTCCTTGATGTCCTATCGGATTTTTTAGGGAGAGAATGACCGACAAGGTGAAGACAGGCGGCGCGTCGCTCTTCGCACAGCAAGGGTCATCCGGCAAGAGTACTTTGCAATCAATCAAGGACGTGGCGCTCGCGCAGGGCAAGAACGAGACGGGAACCAACCGTGGTGGTATATTTACCTCTTTGAGTGTGACAATTGCAAGTGGTACGTCCGAGGCAGGCCCTGGTGGTTGGCATGTCACTAACTGCGAACTTGAGCATCAAAATTGCGTCGGCACAGCAAACCTTAAAGAGCTCAACTCGTTTCAAATCTCGCCGTCCGGAGTACCTTGACTGCAGACCCCGCTGCGTCTACTCGAACACTCGTGACACAGCTTCGCCATCAGTCAAACATCGCTGCTTCTCAGCATATTACGTACCGCTCAAGAGACGAGATGCTCTCGAAAATGTTTGCAGAATATCATCTGACTATCCACCGCCTTTCAACTCTCCTAACCGAGTTCAAGAGACTGAATGAAGGCACATTTACCGATTTCCAGGTCGACAACTTGTATCGCATTCGCCGAGTCATCTTGGTTCTAAATCCACAGTGGTTGGCCACTGGGCAGGGCGTATATGGTGTTGATGGCGCACACATGAAGCGTGAAAGTACAAGGTGTTCAGATCATCGTCGAAAGTCGAGATGGGCATTCGAACAACCGAATCGCAGCTGCGGCACTGGCCCCACTCGAAGATCAAGACAACTACGCCTGGTTTTTCGGTCACATTCTCACCCATGGATTCCCGCTCACTACCAGTCCCGTCTTCAGTGATCGCAACCTCAGGTTTGTCTCTGTTGTGGACAGTCCCAAGCTCTTCACCTAGACTGTATGGGAGTACACAACACAACAACACTACACTACATAGCAAACAAACCAACAAACAACACAACAACACTACACAACAACAACAACACACACACACACATGGACCGCACACGCCCTCCCAACAACAACACGCTCAATGGCCTTAACATGTCGCGGCCTTCACACCGCCAACAA
>JAADXE010000073.1:0-63808 GCA_023337545.1 Pythium coloratum
CACAAGGAGGCGATGGCTGCGGAGGAGGAGGAAGAAGGAGATGGCGAAGGCCAAGAGGAAGAGTTCTTTGACGATGAAGACGACGAAGACGACGACAACGAAGAGGCGAACGGTGTGGAACTGGACGAACCATGGGGAGATCAAGAATAGAGGAAACACGACGCTGTTACCGTTCGTTATTTGGTGTTCGTCTCGACCTCTTTCGATTAGTTTTCGACATACTTGGCGAAGAGGTTGTCCGGGTTGGTCATGGCCTTGAACTCGAGGCTGTTGCCGCTCGGGTCCTTGAAGAACATGGTCCACTGCTCGCCCTTACGGCCCTGGAAGCGCAAGTGCGGCTCGATGATGAACTTCACGCCGCTCGCCTGTAGGCGCTTCGCCAGCGCATGGAAGTCGTCGACTGTGAGCGCGACGCCGAAGTGCGGAACCGGCACGTCGTCCGCCTCTATTCGACCGTACCAAGACAGCCAGCGTGAGCTCAGCGGCGACCTACAAGAGGAGTAATGCGTCTACGCACCGACTGGGTTGTGGAACTCTGGCGCGCGGTAGTCCTTGGCGACTTCGTGGACCACGAGCTGGTGGCCGAGCATGTTGTAATCCTGCCACTGCTTCGACGAGCGGCCCTCCGTGAAGCCCATGACTTCACCGTAGAACTTCTGCGCTGTTTGCCACAGAGAGTCTGTGAGCACCTGACGAGGAAAAACGTCTGTAGCAATCCATACTGTAGTTTACCAGTAGCCAGGTCATGCACGGGGATCGCGAGGTGGAATGGCGCGATGGTGCTGGCGAGGCGACGCTGGCTCACGGCGCGCGCCGCGCCTCGGGTGGTCTGGTTGACAAAGAGACGTTGCAACATTGTCGCTGAGCTGGTGAGGGATGAGGTCTCGGTGCTAATACGAATGTGGTTCCGTCAGGAAGCGGGCGATCTCGCAATATGCACTTGGACGCTTGAACATCCATCCATCATCATTCCGCATGTGTGCTGCTCACAAGATCCAATTCGTGTAAAAATGAATTGATGTGACAATTCAAATATGAATCGTACATCTCGACGTGCTGGGTTGAACTTGCCGTGACAGCAGAGAGATCGGATCCAGCACAGCCACAAACGTGAACATGAACACCTTGAAGATACTGCGCGCGGCCACGCGACGAGCGCCGCTAGCGCGCGCGTTCTCCAGCGGCAGTTCGTCTCAGGGCAGCGGCTACAACGCGGCGGCGGCAGCGCGTACGCTGAAGCTGCTGGAGCGACGCAAGGTCACGACGCTGGACATCGGCATCCTCAAGCGCAAGAACAAGCCTATCACGGTCGTGACGGCGTACAACTACCCGTCGGCCGTGCACGTGGACCTCGCAGGCTTCGATGCGCTGTTGGTGGGCGACTCGGTCGGCATGGTCGAGCTGGTGCGTGCGCGAATGCGGATTTGTGCAGCGGAATATGCGAGGCTGACCATTGTCCCGTAGGGCTACGACACGACCATCCCCGTGACGCTCGAGGACATGATCCACCACACCAAAGCCGTCAAGCGGTGCGTCTTTTGGGCGATTGTCGGTCCGTTGGTTGTGATAGTTTCGTGACTTTTTCATGGCAAATGGCTCTGTTGGCAGTGGCGCACAGCGACCGCTGATCATCACGGACATGCCTTTCGGCACGTGTGAAGGCGAGCCGTACGAGACGCTGAGAAACGCCCAACGCCTGCTGAAGGTACGCATACGGAGTAGGCGAGCATCCGTACAGTGCAGCGTCCGTGACTGTGGGAATGATGCTGCAGGAGGGAGGCGCGGACTGCGTCAAGATCGAAGGCGGCCGCGAGCGAGCACAGACCAGTACGTCGTACTGTTAGACTCCAACATCATCACGACATCTTGGACTAATTCTTTGTGTGACCTGTGACTCCTAGTTCGCACTCTGGTCAATGGAGGCATCGCTGTCATGGGCCACGTCGGCCTCCGCCCGCAGCACATCAGTGTGCTCGGTGGCTTCCGCGCACAAGGACGAACTGGTACGTCAAAAGCCCACTGCCTTTTCTGTATGCAGTCGCGGTGGTGGCTGATGTCATTGAAATGGTAGCAACGCAAGCTGAGCAGATCATCGAAGATGCTCTTGCCGTGCAGGAGGCCGGTGCGTTCGCCGTCGTGATCGAATGCGTGCCCGCGCCTGTGGCCAAGCAGATCACCGACCTGCTCCACATCCCGACCATCGGCATCGGCGCTGGCCCGGATACCAGCGGACAAGTGCTGGTCTACCACGATCTGCTGGGTATGCTGCAGCATCCTCATCACGCACAGCACGTGCCCAAGTTCTGCAAACGCTACGCGGATGTCGGAGAGCGTATCCGTGTGGGACTAGAGGACTACCGCGATGACGTAGAAAACCGCCGATTCCCCACGATCGACTACGCGCCCTACAAGGTTCGTATCCACTTCGTAGTCTGATGATTTTTGTTGTGGTGACTTGCTGACATGGTGCATGGTCTTTAGATGTCCCAAGAAGAGACCGACAAGCTCGAGGAACTCGTGGCGACTAAGTACAGAAACGTCGACAAGAAGGGCGACGACGACGCCCCGTCCGAGGTCACCAAGGTGTATTAGAGCTACTTCTACTTCCGCAGTTGGCGGCGATCATTGAGAAATGCAAATGAATCTGGAAAAGGCGGGTCCTCTCCATTCATGTCGTCCTCGTCACTGTCTTCGAGTTCGTCCGGGTGACGACAACCTTCCCAGCCCGCTGGTGCTATCGAGCGACACTCGCCAGTCTCCTCACTCTGCCAGAAGTGGCAGCCAGCCTGTGTCACGGGCACCCACGTTTGCTGTCGATCGTCCAGCAATGGGATGCCACGCGGTTTCTTCCAGTTGGGCGACGCATTACTTCCTTGACCGCCGACACCGCTCTTGGCGTCGGCTCCTGTCGCACCATTTGGCGACTTGCCACTGATATCCAGCTTCCGCAGCGACATGGTCGTGACGCTGTCCTGCATAGCCAGCTTCTGGGCCTGCTTGCGTGTCATGAACATGGCATCGGGCTTGACTTGGTCGGCGTCCTGTAAGTACTTCATGCGTGCCGCGTACATCATCGTCTGTGCACGTTGCTCCTCAGCCTGCGCATCGTGCTTGGCTCGGTCACTGGTCGACAACGTCGAACTACTGCCTGACACGAGTGTCGTGGACGCTATGAGCGACAGTAAGGACGTCGAACGAGGCTGCGTCGACATGCTCAACTCTGCAGTGGCTCCCTTGATGGGAAGGCAAAATGACTGTGCCCATCAAGCTGCGGGTATTTATACGCAATCGTTTTCACCTTGAGGTCAAGGTTGACCACTATTGTTGTGGCATCCAGGCACAGCACTGTCACTCACCAGCACTGAGCTGCGTTCAAGCAACCTCTTCTTCGTGGGATCGCCATTCTCATTCCATTAAGTACACGACTGACGTTTCACACAGCGTACTAATCATTCTTCGTTCTTTGACGAATCATCCGACCGCTTGAAGAAAACGAAGAGCGTTCTTGGCATCGGCAGTAGTTGAACCTCCGCCAGTGACAGCGCTTTTATTGTTTCGATCTGATGAATCTGTCGATGAGATCGCGTGTGCGTCGTCCTTTCCAGATTTTTTGGATCTGCGCAGCTGAGCGATCGTACTCAGTCCGTCGTGAAGCTTCAAACTCCCGGAGTTGCAGCAGCTCACGTGCGTGGAGACGACAATCAGTGAAGCCCGCAGCAACGACGCTTAGTGGAGCAGGGGATTGAGAATGAGACTGAGACTGAGCCATGGGGTCTTCAATCATCAGCAACGAGCGGATACCTCGGAAGTCGAGATGCATACGGAAGGCGCACGCCGGATCTTCATCGGATCCCAGTCGATTCAAGTCCCAGAGTTTCACGTATCCGTCGTAGCCGCTCGTGAGCAGTAGTGATGATTGCGTAGTCCACTGCATGCCCGATACCTTGCCGACGTGGGCGATAAATCGTCTTTTGCTGTTGTTGATGATGGGCGTGCGCTTCTGGACGCTCACGATGGTTACCCAGCTCTTGATACAGCCCATTTCAGCGACGGCGAGTGCGAAGCCGTGAGAATCAAACGCCACACGATGCACGGGCAGCTTGAAGTCCAGTCGCTGACTTTCAAGCCTCTCGAAATCGAACAGCTCTACTTGCGAAGAGTGGCGAACGCACAGCGCGAATCCTGCGAAAGCGCCTTTTGCTGCTGTGGTGTGTGTGGTTGCGATGTCGCAGAGCGGATGCTGTGGGTGATCAAAGCGAAGCGTGCGTTTGCACGTGAAAGCAGGCGCCAACTCGAAGATGAAGACCACGTTGTGCAGATCCGACGCGAGCAACAAGCGACTGCAGTCCAGGAACAGCACACACTCGACGGATTTCATCTCTGGAAATCTGTGGGTGCCGACATGGCGCGATAGAACCCCCTGCGGCGAAGGTTTGGATGGCGAACCATTCTTGTCATGGGTGGGTTTTCCGTCCGGAACCTTGGTAGGCGGCTTGTGCCCTTTTCCACCGACAGGTGAGGATGCACTCGGCGATGCCGCTGGCGGAGGTGGGACGATATCCACTACGTACAAACTCACTTCACACACAGTTCGGGGCTGAATGGCGGTCTTTTTCCTCGGCTGCGGTGCGGGGGTCCGACGCAACGGCGTCGTCGCGATTGCCAGTAATTTCGACGCGGCCAACCATGAAGTTGCAGACACTCTCGTCGCCGGAGGCAGAGGTATTGGAGGGAACAACGACACTGGCGCCAGCGATGTCGAGTGGAGTAGTGAGAGCGAGCCACCCGCACTGAGTGATACCATTGTCTGAGATTGTAGTTGCTGCTGGGTGCCGTGGCCTGCACCAGCCAATGTCAGAGACACTAACCCACCACTTGGCAGCGACTTCATCTTTCGACCCGCCAGGGTTCGAGAGCCAAGCGCCAGCGTCTGGACTTGAGTGGAAGGTGAGCTCACGACACCTTCGTCGTTCGTGCAGACGCAGTAGTATTCACCCACAGTACGCTTTGTGAGCCGTCGAATAGTGAGGGTACTGCGCTGTGCCCCACGATAGAGTCCGTCGTCCGAAATGCCTTCATCACACAGCGGCTTGTCGCTGCAGAACCACTGGAAGTGGTACGTGTACCTAGCGACCACACGAAGTACGACCGTCTCATCCGAATACGCGACCACAGTGCGTGGCGGTGTACTTTCCAGAAACGGCAGCCGCACAACAGTCGGGTCCAGACCGAGCGCAATCTTCTTGGCTCGCAACTTGGCCTTCTTGGCGTTTTTCGCCGCGATCGCCTCCATCCTCTTGGCCTCTTCCTGCTTCCGATGAATCGCTTCTTGCTCTTCTTTTTTCTTCTTGAGCTCCTCAGCGTCCGCTTCTGCATCCTCTTTGATCCACGAGCCTGTTGGGGTGAGAACGCGTCGCAGGCGCATGAGCTTCTGTGAGAACAGACCATCATCCTCGGTCGTTGCATGCCGCTGGATCACGCGCAGACTTTCTTTCACGCCCTCAGTGGATGAACTGAAGCCATATCTAGCGACGATTCTGCCGCATGCATCTAAAACGAACGGCACGTAGAACTATCAAATATACGAAAGAACAAACGACTCAGCCACACGACACCACCCAAGTACAGAATCTTTACACCCACATGATAAATGAGCACGACGTCGCCTTTTGCTATAATACGGGGTCATCACCAACATAATCAGTCACAAGAACGACGAGGTACGAACTGACAGACCGACAGGCAGACGCACAACTCGTACCTCGATTCAAGAGCGCCTGGGCCTTCTTCATTGTCTTCTCTTGCGCGAGTGCGTCGAGCAACTCGTCCAGCATCGCTAGACGCCAATCCATCAGCATCCACAGCACCCACACCAGGCCATAGACCACTCACCGTGAAATTGGTTCTTGTCGAGCATCGCTATCGATTGGTCATCATCTTGGTACCCACTAGGCGGTTTCGGCTGGATGAAGTCGGGACTCACGACGCCGCAGCAACGACACTGGACTTGTGGCAGTCGGGAGCCCACACGAATGACATTACGGCCGCCGCAGGCCACGCACACGCCATGGACGCGCAGAGGCAGCGGTGACTTGACTCTAGCTGCTGCTGGCGCGAGTCGCACGCGACGCTGAGGCATGCTTTGTATCCAAATGGGCCGACTGGTCGAGTGCCGATTGCTCAAAATATGGAAAGATACGAAACGTCACTCTGTGAAAACCAGGCAACTCGGGAGGTTTTAGGAACAGATCCTAAAAGACATGCGAGTGGGGAAGCTCAGCGACGACGGCGAGATGAGCGACGAGGAGCCGCCGCTTTTGGACGAGAAGGAGGAGCTGGTGGTCGACAACCAGGAGCATGAGGCGAGCATCATGGACGAGATGGTAGCTGTCGCGACGCAGGCTAAGGCGGCGAAAAGGCAGCAGCAGGAGAAGGATCGTAGTAGCAAGGGCTTCGGTGCGGGGCTCAAGAAAGGCTTCTTCACAGCCGCCAAGTCCAAGCCAAAGAGCAAGGCCCCACAGCGTCTGGACGTGGACGACAAGAAGGTGAGTCGTCTGCAGTGAGTGAAGCTTGGAGAGATCTAATCAGTGACTGAATGGTGTGCTGGTTTGTCGAAGGAGACATCGCTGCGGATCGTGCAATCCAGCGCATCAAACCAATCAACTGACGCAGCAGCGGCTGAGACTTCGTCCACGTTCGTGTTTCCTGAAGTGCAAGACGCGCTCAAGAGCGTGAACCAACTCAACCCGAACGGTGAGTTTCCAGGGTTAACCATCCAACCACACACTGAGAACTGACGTTGGAAACAGAGTGGATGAACGAGCGCTTCTTCGCGAAGATCGCTAAGCACCCAAAGTTACTCCAAGGTGAGAACGTCATCAAATGTAGATGATATTGTGGTACGAAGCTGACGCCCTCGTAGCTCTCCAGAACCCTCGCTTCACACAGGCGATCAACGAGCTCCAGCAGAACCCACAGGCGGCCATGCTCAAGTATCAACGCGATGCGGACGTGTCGCTGATGCTCCGCGACTTTATGGAGTTTCTAGGAAACCACTTCGAAGAGGTTTGTGGCCAATGGTCTGTACAACCTACTCTTAATATTGCTTACTAACTACTGATACCACGTCACAGCTGGGCAAAGAGCACGTAGAGAAGCAACCGCAACCACAACCACAGGCTCAGGCAGCTCAGCAATCTCAACCATCAGCGCTTCCTCCGATTGTGGACCTGGATGAAGCGCGACGTGAAGCCATCGCCAACATGAAGCGGACCCCGGAGGAAGAGAAGCAAGTTCAGCAGATCATGAAGAACCCGGAGCTGCTGGCGGCGCTGTCAGACGCCAAGTTGATGGAGCAGCTACGCAAGTGCCAGGAAGACCCACGGATACTACAGCAGCTCACGAAAGATCCAGTCTTCGGACCGAAACTACGACTGCTGGTGGATGCTAAGATGGTCACGTTTGCTTGAAGGTACGAGGAGGTTTTGATAAGGGCATGAAGGCGAATGACTCGACAGTCTTTCAACACCCTTGTCAAGCTATGGTAGCTCTTGGCTGTACCCTCAAATCCAAACTCCAGCGAGTGGCCTATTTCACTATGCTTGTGCCCATCCGTGCAGTCAAGTCTACGTTGAAGTTGTCCTCACTCCAAATAGTGTGTGCCACATACTGACCCTAGGATCAGTGAAGGACTGGTATAGTGTGTATTACATTATTTCTTGTGTCAACTAGCAGCAGGGGTTTCCCCCTATTGTGTGATACGAGGGTTCTTGGCGCCAAAAATGCAGCGTTTGACAGCAACAAGTGGGAACGAATCCGAACATTCGATTGGTATAATGGCGTCGCCATGGAGCTGCGCGCGCTGCACCTTCCAGAACGCGCCCGGCGCCGGCAGTTGTGTGATTTGCATGAACAAGCGAGCATCCTCCAGCACAGCGAGCAGCAGCAGTATCGTGAGAGAACCACCGGCTAAGAAGTCCAAGTCGAAGAGCTCTTCATCCTCAAAGGCCCCGTCTAATGGCGGCCTGTCATCGTTTCTACTGGGGTCGGTGGGCAGCTCCAAGGAGCAGGAAGCCAAGAAACTCGCGAAGAAGATCCAGCAGATGCGCGAGCTGGGTATCGATCTGCCGGACGAACGCATCGCGGAGCTGCTGGCGCGCAATGTCTACTGCGTGCACGTGGCCGCTAGCGAATACTTTGAGCGGCTCACGACAGACCAGGACGCTGCTACGTCCAGTGCAGGAGGCGTTGGAACCAACGGCTCGTACAAAGATCCGTACGTGGCGACAGCGGCTGAGTACTTTGAGACGGCGTTCCTCGGACCGCCGTTCCGCCTTCTGGGCACCACCACCGTCAAGGCGTCGGTCACACGCAAGAACGTCCCGCTGAGCGTCGGCAGCCGGCTGCTTTTCCAGGGAGAGAATGTCGGCAACAAGCGTGCGCGGCCGAGCAGCGCGTCGACTGTGACATCAGCGACGTTGAACTCGACGTCGCCAGGGCTGACGTCGCCTCCGCCAGTCACGACTACGGCCAACGGCATCGTGCGTATTTCAACGATGGATCACGTGCAACTGGGTCGTCTCGACAGAGAGATGGAGGTCGTGTTCCACCCTTTACTGAGGGAAGGACTGCTCTCACTAGGCGGTGTGTGTGTGGAGCCGCCTTTTTCAAGCGAGGTCTTCGCGTCGTTTCGTCTGCTGCTCTTCGTGTACGTGCATCCGCGCGCATTTGACATCTTCCTGGACAGCCACGCGTTGTTCCACTTGTCCGACGCGCTCTACTTCGTGCTCAACACCATCCATTCAGGCGCTGGCGACAAGACGTCGCTCACTCAGGCGCTGGCTTCGACTTCTAGTGATAGCCAAGACCCAAACAGCGACAACCCCGTGATTCCGAAGGACCTGGAGACGCTCTTCTCGGCGTTTGCTGGTCCAACCGTTGGGAACGCGAGCGAGCAGGTCGACACTGTTGTCCAGGAGTTGGCGCCGCTGTTTAAGAATGACTTTGCGCTGCGTTCTCACCAAAAGCAGGCGCTGTCGTGGATGCTGTGGCGGGAGATGCAGTCAAACGGTGTGCCGGCGAGTCGTGGAAACGGCGAAAACGAAGACGCGAACCCGGTACGTGGGCTTTCTGTCCTATCCTTCCAGCCTACAGCTGTGCTAATGGTGGTGTCGTTGATGTTGAATGTGTTTTCAGTTGTGGGAGAAGCGTCTGTTTCACTCCAACGAGACCTACTACATCAATCCATTCGAGAAGATCGCCAGCTTTGCACATCCAGCGCCGCCTACTCCGTGTCTAGGAGGCATTTTGGCCGACGACATGGGAATGGGCAAGACTATCATGCTACTGTCGCTCGTCGCCCACCGCAAGCACTTCGGTGGTGCATCGCCGTCGCCTTCATCATCTCCTGCCAAGATCAATAAAAGAGTCGGCCGTGCGGGTAAGACGCTGATCGTGTGCCCACTCAGCCTTCTCCACCAGTGGAAGAACGAAGTTGAGGACCGCTTCCGTCCGCAGACCCTCAGTGTGTTTGTGCATTACGGCGACGACCGTAGCGCCGGCTCATTGGCCGTCAAAAGCGATGTCGTCCTCACGACGTACGGCGTGCTGTCGAGCGAGTTTGAGAAAGCGAGTGCGACGAGCGTGCTCATGTCGACGGACTGGGACCGTGTCATCCTTGACGAAGCCCACAGCATCAAGAACCGCGCGACCACCTACTTCCGCGCCTGTGCCGCGTTGCGGGCGACCCACCGTTGGTGTCTGACTGGCACGCCCCTGCAGAACTCGCTGAGCGACCTGTTCTCTCTACTTTCCTTCCTCAACTACGAACCGTGGTCTCGTGTCGCGTGGTGGCAACGGGTCATCGGTCGTCCGTTCGAACAAGGAGACGACGAGGCACTCGCGCGACTCAAGGTCCTGCTCAAACCGATTCTGCTGCGACGTACCAAACTCTCACGGGATGCGAATGGTAACAATATCGTGGAGCTTCCACCAAAAAAAATCGACGTGGTGCGTCTCCAGTTCTCAGAGGAAGAAAGGGCGTTCTACAAGGCTGTGTACGACCGCAGTCGCGCCGAGTTCAACGGCTTCGTTTCAAGCGGCACGACCATGTCGAGCTACATCGCCATTTTCGCGCTGCTGTTGCGGCTCCGCCAGGCTTGTAACCACCCGTTTCTTGCATTAGGCCGCAACTTCGAGCTGGCTGAGGCAAAGAATGGCAACGGAGGAGCAGGAGATCAAGACAGCGGTATGTCAAAGGCGCTGCGACTGGAGAGGCTCTCCGGGGAGTCGATGGAGTCTTATTTCCATCGCATCACAGCTCGACTGGAGCAGGACGCCGCTGCGACCACAGCAGCCCAGACATCGTCAGCTGCTGCAAATGGAGTGGCGCCTCCCACGTCTCAGTATATCCAGAACGTGCTCACTCAGATCCGCGAAGAAGGCATCGACGCTCAAGAGTGTCCGATCTGTCTGGACCCACCGCAGCGCGGCGTGCTCACGCCATGTGCTCATCTGTTGTGCGAAGACTGTCTACGCGACAGCGTGGCGACGGACCCAGAAGGCGGTTGTCCAGTGTGCCGAGCGCCTGTTGAGATGTCCAAGGTGTTCGCGATCTCCACGGACGACGTCGCACCCACTGCTGCTGAACCAGCGAGTGGCGCTCACGAGCAAGGCGAGGATGAGAAGACCTCGTCGCTGTTTTTGAGCTCTAAGCTCCGTCAGCTCATTCGCGATCTTCAGGAGATTCGAAGAGAAGATGAGCAACAGCAACCTATCGCACGACGCAAGGTTGTTGTGTTCTCGCAGTGGACGCACATGCTCGAGATGGTGGCGGAGCTTCTGGCTCAGTTCAAGTTCCGCTCGTGTATGTTCCACGGCTCCATGAACCAGGAGGCCCGCGAGAAAGTACTGCACAAGTTCAGCAGTGACCCGGACATCGACGTGCTGGTGATCAGTCTGAAGGCCGGCGGTGTGGGCCTCAACCTCACGTGCGCGTCGGTCGTCGTGCTGCTGGACCCGTGGTGGAACCCGGGCGTGGAGGACCAGGCCATTGACCGCGTGCATCGTCTGGGCCAGACACGCGAGGTGGTCGTGAAGCGGTACGTCGTGGAGGAGACGGTGGAGGAGATGATCTTGCAGCTGCAGGAGCGCAAGGAGAAGCTCGCCAAGAACGTGCTGGTGGCTGCCAAGTCGGCCGACGACCGCGCCAGCGAGCGGCTCAGCATGCAGGACCTGCTCGCATTCTTCAAGTAGAAGGTCACTGTATCCATATCACATAATAGAGGTATTTGCATGTGTTGATGCAGGTTGCTCCATTCCCTTCATACCCTATAGCGGACGGTCTTGTATTCGGCTGACTGTTAATCCTGCTGAGCAAAGGCGCCAAAAGCTAACGGCGACGTCGCTGGACCATCAAGCGCTGCGTGCGTGGTGGAGTGAGGAGCTCTCTACGCGTAAAGCGGTCTGCCGTTGCCGATAGGCTTACGCGTTGTGTCGTTCGCTGCGTGTGTGTGTGGTGGTCCGACGTGAATCCACTCAGAGAAACCGCCAGGAACGCGACGCATCCGTTCAAAATGCTGACGCGCGCGCGGGCCAAGGCCACGAACCAGCACGTGTTCGTGGACGACAAGTGGAACGACGCCTACATCCAGACCAAGGACGAGCAGATCGAGATGCTGCACTCGCAGCGCGTGCTCAAGAGCTGGGAGGACGACGCCGACTCGGAGGCGGAGGAGGAGGCGGCACGCGTGGCGGCGGCGCTGGCGGACGGAGAGGACCCGGCGGACGAGGACGAGGACCGATGGGTGTCCGAGTCGGACACGGAAGACGAAGAGGACGACGAGGAGCGCAAGCAACAGGGCGGAGAAGACGCAGAGGCCGCCAGGCGCGCGGAGCGACTGCGTCGGAGCCGCGACGGCGCGTGGCTCGCGGGCGGCGGGCGGCTGGAGAACGTGCTGTGGACGGCGGCGACGGTGGCAGTGGCGCCTGTGGTGCTGTACGCGGCAGTAGCGCGATGCAAGCGGCGTCATCAGATCAAGAGCAAGAACGCGTGGCCGCTGGAGAGCCGCAGCCTCAGCGGCTTTCTCCTGAAGACCGCCACGAATGTCGCGACGCTGGTGATTCTGCTGCTGGCGACTGGCTACGGCGTCTGCGGTGGCGGCTCTCTCTCGTCGCTGTTCCACTGGCGGTCGCTGCTCCGTGAATGGAACCGACTCGACACGTGCGCTGCGACATTCTCGGGCGACTGGCGCGTCGTGGTCTCCTCTGTGAGCGCGTCTGGTGTGGCCTCCGCTGGTGCGCTGCCGTCACCGCGGCTGGCTGTGCAGACGGCGCTGCTCGTGGCTGCGGCATTCCTGATCGCGCACTTCCACCGCTTGTGGCTCAAGTCGGTTGTGCTGCTGACCGCCGTCAGCTTGCTGAGTGTGCGCTTGGCCTCGGACCTTCGCGCTGAGAAGCGCAGCGCCATCGAGGTTCTGGCGCTGGACCCGAGCTTCGCCTTCGCCAACGAGAGCATCTTTGTGAGTCGGTTGATTGTTGTTCGCATCACAAGCGCGACTCGCCCACTCACGTGACTTGCTATGCTATTGTAGATCGCCGTGGATGGCCAGAACCTGGAGCAGGGCGCGACCATCGCGTGGATTCCGTACTGGGGCAGTGACGGACTGCAGCAGCGCAAGTCCTTCGAGATCGCCAAGCTCTTCGCGCAGCCGCTGCGTAATGGCGGCGTGCACGTGGCCTTCGATCAGCTGAACGAGTTCGTGCCGTGCTACGCGACGCGCGCCAACGACCGCGACTTCAAGTGCTTCGAGTACCTGCGACTGCGCGTGAAAGACCAGAAGAGCGTGCCCGGGTGGTCGCTCCACGCGCACAGCGAACTATGAACGATACTCTGTAATGGCTGGCGAGGACACACTCAATAGATTAGATTTTGCGAAGGGCGGACTCATCGCTTGGCGTTCTTGGTTGACTGCAAGTAGCGCGACGCTACGTGGACGAGACGCTTGGTGCGTGGAGAGAATGGCCCGTCGCTTGACGGCGTGTTGCTGCCCGTGCTGCCAGCCCCAGTGCCCGCCGTCTTTGGTTGGGAGTCGCTCGTCGTCGGGAGCACGAGTTTCCGCTTCGTTCCGACCATCGAAGAGGAAGCGGAGCTGACGCTGGTAGCTGCATATGCACTAGTATGCTTGTCTGTCGTGGGTCTCCGCTGCGTGATGAACGAATTGATGGTCGTCGACACTACTGACACCGTCGCGGGTGTGGCTGTGCTCGTAAAATCGCTCGTTTTGGAAGTGGTGATCGCCGCTGTGCTACTATTGGTGGTGGGCGCCCCGCTAAACCGATGGGAGTTGGTCGTGGCCTTGGTCTTGCGGCCTACGATGCGCTCCATGGCCGTTCGCGTCTTCTCGTACTCGGCTTTGAGCGAGACGTTCTCCTCCTCGAGCGCCTTCATCTTGGCCAGCTCTTTCTCCAGTCGCGCCACTTGCCGCTGCTGCTGCTGCGCGCTGTTCGCTGTCGCCGTGTTTTTCGCCAGCGCCTTGGACACCAGCGTCTTGAGGTCCTCTTCTTCACCTCCATCACTTGACGCCAGCATCCCACGCAGCTCGTCGTGCAGCTGCCGCATCGCCTGTGTGTCTGCTTGCGCCGACTCGCACTGCTGCTTGACCGCTCGCATCTCCTTCTCGAGCTCAAACTCTCTGTCCTTCCACGTGAGCTCCTGCTTGAGCTCCAGCCGCTTCGCCTGGTGGTCACGGACCTGCACGGCGTCCTCCGTCAGCTTCTGCTGCTGCGACAGCTTGAGCTCCAGCACCTGCGTCGTGCGCTCCAGTTGCAGCAGCTCTTCGTCTCGCTTGCTCAGCTCGCTCTGGATGCGGTCCACCTCGCTCTTGTAGAACGCCGCGTCCTTCTCGCACTGCTCGCTCTTCTCGTTCGCCACCGCCACACGCACCTCAAGCGTCGCGTTGTCCTCTTTCAGCTGCAGGAACTTGGCCATGGCGGCCGTGAGACTGGCCTTGGTGTCGCTCAGCTGCGTCTGCAGGGACGCGCGCTCTCCGCGCAGCGCATTCGTCTCGCCTCGCAGCGTCGCGGCCTGCTCCTTCGCGTCCTGCAGCTGCGTCTGCAGCGCCTCGAACTCGCTCTTAGCCACGCTCTGCGCCTGCTTCTCCGTCCCGCGCTCGTATCGCTCGCGCACGACCAGCAGCTCGCTCTCGAGCTCCTTGATCTTGAGCGTCAGTCGCTGCTGCTGGTCCGCGTGCGTACTGAGCTCCTCGTCCTTGCGCTTGGCCGCCTTCTCATACGCATCCATCTTTTCTTGCTGGTAGCTAACCAGCGTTTGGCGCTTGGCCAGCGCGTCGTCGTGGCGTTGCTTCTGCTGGTCCATTTCCTCCCGCAGCCGTGTGATCGCCGCGTCTTTCTCCTTGCTTTCCTTGGTCTTTCGCTGCAGATCAGCGGCGCTGGTCTTCCACGCGTGGTCCATTTTGACCAGATTGCTCAGCGCCTTGGCGTACTTGGCGTCCAGCGTCGTGAGCGCGCGCTGACTCGCGGCCAGCGCCTCCTGCGCGTCCATGAGGGACGTCTTGAGACTGAAGTTTTCCTGCTCCAATTCGGCGGCCGTGGCGTCGCCGCCCACGCGCATGAGCAGCCGCTCGCGCAGATGCGCCACCTCCATCTTCAGGTTCATGAGTTCGCGGTCGCGCGCGTCGGCGTCCGCCCTCGCGGCGCTCAGCAGTTCGGCCATTCTTCCAGTCAGCGAGTGCGTGTGTTGGATGGTCGCGTGTGGTGGAATGTATGGCGCTTTGTATGGCGCTTCAAAATTCAAAATGTGGATGAGCAAGGGAAACCGAACTTAGTGGAAGGGGCAGCGCGAATGAAAGCGGACTTTGCTAGACGCTAAATCAGTGACCTGTGTATTTCAATGTCTACCACCAGAATAGAGCGCTAAGCAGAGGATAACCTGTATCATCGGATAAACGGAGCGAGAAAGGCGGCGTGGAGGTTGAGCCACGAATAGCATGACCAGTGAGTATTGAAGCGTTGCGCGGGATGTGACTTAGGCCCGGAATAGACGCGGCCAAGGGAATTCTGACTGTAGCACACGCTTGCATAACGCTTCGTCGGTGGCTTGCTCCTGGTGTTAAACATCCGCGTCTTCACTCGGAACCAAGTCTGGTGGTGATCCGCTCAGCCGACGACGTCTTTTCACATCCATGGGCTGCGCTGCATCCATCGCAGACTCGACGAAGACGGGCAAAACCGAGTCTGCACCCGCCGCGAGTTGCAGCGGCATCTTGCCTGCGCCCTTGCTCAAGAGTCCGACCAAGGCAGCACTGCCAGCCGGAGCAGCTCCTCTGGATCGTGCTCTTTCCAGCAAGCAGATGCTCAAGGTCGACACCGATCCGCTAGTGCGACTACAGACGATGATAACTGAGATGGGGCGGCGAGGCAAGATCGAACTCACGTCGATCGTGGTTCGTGAGAGCTCCGGAGAGGAACCCGGCACGCTCACGAAAGCCCAGATCCCGAGCCTGCGACAGATCCCCGGACTCATCTTCAGCATGGCCAACGTCACGGAGCTTGTGCTGCGCTGCAACCAGATCCAGCACGTCCCCAAGGAGATCTGCCAACTCAAAGCGTTGACTGTCTTGGACCTCTCGGAGAACCAGCTCGAAGAACTACCAGACGAGATCACGGAGCTACCCAACCTCAAGACGCTCGAGGTCGCTGAGAACCACCTGAACGCTTTACCCGCGAAACTCGGAGCACTCACAAAGCTAGAGATTTTACGAGCCAACCGTAACAAACTGCGGGAGCTGCCCGACGACATCGGTCGGTGCAAGAAACTCAAGGTTCTGAATGTGTACAACAACCAAATTGCGACGGTGGGCACAGGCCTCGCAGGGCTGACGGAGCTGGATGAAGTCACATTCAGCAACAACGCGATCACGATGATGCCAGCCATGAGCCAGTGGCGTAAAGTCAAATTCCTGTACTTGCAGTCGAACAAACTCACGTCGCTGCCGTCGCTGGATGGACTAGTCGAACTGGAGCTGCTGCAGGCGCACCAGAACGCGCTGACGGAGCTGCCGTCCATGGAAAATCTGCTGCAGCTCAAGAAGATCGACGTCAACACGAACCAAATTCGCGAGGTGCCCATCTCGATCCAGCGCATGCCGCAGATCGTTCACTTGAACTTCCGTAAGAACCGCGTGACTCAGATTCCGATGTTCCTGAGCTCGTGCCGCACCCTCGAGATCCTGGATTTCGGCAACAACCCCGTCGAATCGCCCGTACCGGCCCAGCTCACACACCTATCAAACCTCAAGACGCTTCTTTTGGACGACACGAAAGTCACGATACTGCCCATTGAGATTCTCGGTCTGCGCAAACTCACGCGCGCACGCTTTGGCAATTGTCTTCGTCTGGACGACCAAGAGACGGCCGAAGTCGTCATGGATCTGAAGGTCCGGTGTAAAGACAACGGCGGATGGCTCAAGACAGGAGGCTAGGCAGCATGGCATGCGGTCATGAACATACTAGCCGATAGGATAGGCACTTCCGTGGAATGGACCAGCAGTTTTGGCTTGAGGTTGCGAGCATTACAGTGGCGTCTCCCCAGCCTCACGTGCCTGACCCACGTGTGGTACTTGAGACGCGATACTTGTAGCTGTGGCCTCTTGCTCACTGCCCGCGGGCGTGACACTCGACGGCGGCTTGCGTTTCCACGACGATGCCTTGGGTTTCTGCTGCTTGATGAGCACTTCGCGGCCTGACGCTGCAGCTCGCTGGTTCTTTTTGAGCCGCCGGCGCGCCTGCAGAACACACAGAAGTGCGAGGACACCCCAGCCGATGTGCATGATGTAGAGCGGCACGCGGTCTTTGTCCTCCTCCTTGCGCACGAATGTCGACACCATCGCACAGAACGCCGCCCACGAACTCATCGCGTAGATCAGCACCTTGCCGTACTTGAGATGCCTGGTCACAAATGTTTATCACCATCAGAGTCCTCAGGCTTAAAACCCACTGAAAAAAACGCATTCGTTCGTACCATGTCGAGCAGAGATCGTACTTGGTCACGAGGAATAGCAGCAGAAGATTTCCCACGAGTGCAACGGCGAGATACAATTCCTAGATGTGAAGAACAACCACACGATGAGCAACGAGAAACACCAGCATCTCCTGTCAAGGCTGGCTACGCACCACTTGTTCGACGAAGAATGTGAGCGCGCCCATCATGGCGGCCTTGACGATCTGGGAGCTCACGTTGAGCAACGGAGAGGTCTGGACGTCGAGGTTCACTTCTGGGAAAAACACTTGGTAGCTGCCATAGGCGAGAACGGCGAGCGGCACGAAGATGCTCATGCCGAACATGCCCCTGAGCGCATACGTCGTGTGGGCCGGGTCGGTCCAGCATGCGATGTCGCGGTTCGCCCACATCACGGTCACATTCTTCGTGTTCTCTATACACGCGGCCGTCTGATAGAACTGTTTGCTGAGGAACATGAACATCATGCCGCCGAGAAAATTGGGAAGAAGGAAGGTCAGCGAGTAGTTCAGGTACTGCAGCGACTTGAACTTGTTGGAGGCCTTGAGGCAGAAGAACCACACCAGCAGAGCCACGAGTGCGAGCGTCTGCTTGGATTCAAAGACGTTGACCTGCAGGGAGCCCAAGCCGATGTCCTGTAAATCGATGGTCGTGAGCGCTGCCAGTTGCTTGGGCTTGTAGGACATCTTCCACACGGCAAACGACGTGGTGTTGAGCTGGAAGCCCTCCCACACGACGCTTCCGATAGCCATGTAGTTGCGCACGCAGTAAGGCAGCTCGCTCAAGTTTATCTTCTCGACTCGGCGTACCTCTCTGAACGCAGGGATCTTCTTCGTGACTTCTCGAATTGACGATAAGGCAGCAAGAATCCAAGCCGTTCCGTAGGCACAAGCCACGTACGAAAGGTACCGGGTATAGCCCGGGTTGAGTCGGATCACCCAGGGGAAGATTACATACACGAACACGAACGGACTGATTACGGCCGTGGCCGTGAACCACAGACTTGACCAGAAACCGTTGAGACCGATGTTGCCGTTCTCCGAAGGCCAGACCCGGAAGACGTCCGATACGAGACTGCGCAACTCTAGCAGGACGACTAGATGCTTGAGCTCTTGCTGCGTGAGCACGATGCAGTCTCGTTCGGCTGTGTTGTTTGCCGCCACGTCTTGATCTTTTGTCCGACTAGGGGCAACTTGATGGCGTCGAACGCGTTGCGCCGAAGCGGCGATGAGATCGTGGCTTTCCTGGCGATTCGAGATCACGATACGTGGCGTGTGGTCACGAGTGGAGGCGTCCGCACTCCCTCTCTTCGCAACAGATCGACTCATGAGCACTTCGTGGATCTGCTCGTTGTCGCCACTCGACTGGGACGAATGGAGCTCCTGGAAAGAGCGTTCAGAGTCACGCATTGCGTCTCGCGCGATCGACACGCGCCAAACCGTAACTGCAAGAAGGACCCACAATGAAAAGTGCACCACAGTCGCGACGATTCCTTCGCGGTAGAGAATGGTGGGGAGGCGTTTTGCGTCTTGGTACAATCGCTGTAGTCGAGAGGCGGCGTCGAACGGATCCATAAGATGGTACTTAAACAACCGTCGGGCTCGTATCGTTTCCAAGAACTCGAAGTCGGCCACATCAGGGGCCCGATTGAGGGCCTTCTGGACAATCGCGAGTCGATTGGCGTGTCCTGAAAGCGTGAACGTCTTCTTCCACAACGCTCCCAACGCTTTCGAGTGCTTTGGCTCTGCCGCATGGCTGAAGCTGGGGCCTCGCTCAACGGTCTCCTTTGTCGGCATTGACAGCATTCTCAGTTCGTCCTTCTGCTGGACATTGCACTTGACAGGCGATAAGCTGAACTTTGAGACCATGGAAGATGCAGACCGGATACGAGTCGACGCAGCTGGTGGCGCTGACGGCAATCCGGTGGTAGCAGGCGGATCCGTCGAAGGATTGTGCCTCTGAAGCGTCTTCAGTTTTTGCTCGAGAAATTGTTGAAGGATGCAGTAGACTTGCAGGCGTTCGATCGGCTGTAGAAGAAAGTGGTTGAGCGCAGTCGGCCCGACCGCGCGATCAAACGAATGCCACCCAGGGACGCGCGCTTGGCTCAAACTCCAAATTGAGATGTGGGAAGACAGCATGCGTACCTCGGACTTTGAAGCTGCGTACTGATGAATGTACTCGGCCGCTACAGAAAGCGTGGGAGCGTCGCCTTCCTTCCGCCCTTCGGAAAGCTGTGAGCTTCTGCTTTTGATCGACGACAGGAGCTTTGCAGATGGTGATGGATGACCTGTCGATCTTCCAAGCCAACGAGAACCGGCAGTTGTCTGGCTACTCAGTCGCAAGAGATCGTGCTCGTCGTCGATACGTCGAAGAGCGCTGTCGTGGTGCAGATGAGCGTGACGAAGTTGAGACGCGATGTCTCGAAATGGTTTTCTCTGAACTCGAGCATCAGACGTCATCGCCGGAAAGAACAGGCTCGCTCGAGGCTCTTTTTGAGAGGGTTTCCTGGTCGCTGGCGATTTTGAGCCGGGAAGGTTCACGCTGTCACTATCAAAGCTGTGATGGCGTTGCTGGTGCTGGAAGGACGTCGTGAAAAACGCCAAACCCTTGGTGAGAAACAACCCTTGGACTACGTCAGAGGCCTGCACAGCGTCTCGCCACACACGCGTGTTTTTGGTCTTGAAAGCACGTGCGAGCGTTTGTGAGAACGCCGGCAACATCTCCTCGAGCTGGTCGACGAGTAACTTGCTCTCTTTGACTGCACCAGGGGCGACGAGCTTGTCTGGATGCGTGAGATCGCGAAGAAGTCGAAGGATCTTGGTCAATAAGTACGCCACCGACTCTTCCATGGTCACCGACTCCTCCTGGCGCTCCAGCGAATCACTGAGGTCGTGCGTCGCCACGACGGAGAGGCCTTTACGACGCATGTTTGCGTTGGTTGCTGCCTCCAGCAGTCGATTCACCTGGGTCACTTCTGCCACAGTGGTCACCGCGTCGCTTGTCCACGCAAAAATGCGCGACCACACTCTTCGCAATATCCTCCGGACGAAGCGCGATCCCAGCGTCGAGTACGCCGGGAATTCACTGTCGACGGCACTGATGGACGCCTCCGTGGCTTCCGAGCGCTGGTTTGAGAGCTCCATTTGAAGTGTGCCGATGATTTCTGCCTGAGTCGCGCGCACGCCACGCGCACTCTCAGGGTACAAGTGGAAATTGTAGCCGTCGTTTCCAATCGTTCGTGCTAGAAGCGGCACTTTCGCGCGGCTCACCAACACATCGCGAGGCCAAAATGGCAAGTAGATCCACACTTCGACATCCACAGTGTGGGGGAGGTCGCGGTAAAAGGTCTGGATGTGGTCTTCTTGGGCTCCTCGAACGTTGAACCGACACAGGTATTCTCGCATCGCATCTCGTAGCCGCTGCAACGAATCCTCCGTACTTTCAACTGCAGCGGCAGCCTTATTGAAGCGAATGATCTGGACGTTTCCGCTGTGGCGAACACGCAGATACGGCAAGAACCCCAGCACGGACCACAACCACGAACGTAGTTCGAGTGAACGGAAACGCAGGAACACGGGATAGTTCTCGGTGCGCTGGATCCGTCGACGTGAATCGACTGAGGACTGTTGATGGCGAATCCGGCGACTGTCATGATCGTACGACGTTTGATTGGAGCCACTGGCCGCAGTGCCGTTGAGGAGGGACTCGTCACCTTGGTGGCTGCTACGTTTGTGGTCCTGCTCGTAGACGTACTCGTCCAGCGGAAGGCGAATGAGAGCGTCTGCGAAGCTTCCAAGCTGCATTAGTTTGCTGCCGTAAAAGAGCACGTCCATGTCACTGTGTTGCAGCGACATGGTGATCCAACCAAGAAGTTTTTCCGCTGTCTCCAGCACCCGCGAGGCATCGACCGATGGTGACGATCGCCCTCCACTTCCAGCCGACGATTCGGACGAAGCCTGTGAATGAGTCTTGTGGTCAGTGCTCGCGATAGCCGCTGTCGACTCGCTCGTCTTTCGATCAGAATCTTGAGCTGCACCCTCTTCCTCGTCAGCATCAAGCAGTGCCGCTGTCAGTGCTTCTTGCAAGATTTCCATTGCGTAGAAAGCTGCCTGCGTGAGAGCGACGGCATGACTGGAGCTTTGCATCGCTGCGATCAGCTCAAGGTCGCCGTTCATGAGCTCGAAGCTCTTGAATACGGTAGTGTAGCCAGTGTGCGTGTACTCAGCGATCTCGTTTGTCACGTCTCGCAATGCCTCGACACATCGCTCGAGACGCCGACTGAACCGACTGCGTGGGTCAGAAGCCTCGACTTGACTCTCTTCATCTTGAAATGTTGTGGCTAAGAGGGTGCCGGCATTTCGTGCGGCACCGCCGACAGCAGTTAAGCCAGCCGTCAGCATTTCCACCGACGTTTTGGTTCCTCCGCCGGTAATCGAGTTTCGGCGGCGTGGTGCCGCTTCGGACTGCGCTCCCATCGACTCGAGTTCCGGCTTTGACTCGAGTGGCAACAGCGGCGTCGCCTTAGAAGAGGAATGGAGACCATCACACGCTGACAAGAGCTTCTCCATGTGGAGCATCATGGTCTTGAGCCCATAATCATGGAGAACTTCGGGAATGCCTTTGTCAATGAGCCCCAAGATCGCTGTGCGCAGTAGCGTGCTATGCACGACTTCGACGAGCACGCGATGCTTCATTAGAGCTTCGGGTTCAGTCTGCTGAAGCATCGTCACGAGCGCCGTCACCACATCGTCCTCCGTTACGAACCCCCAGCCAAGCGCACGAGCTATTTGTGTGGGGCACGAGGCAAGAAATGTGGCTCCTTCTTCCAGTGTAAAGAGCGACAGAAGACGGCTCAGCACCTTGCATGCCAGCTTGAGGAACGGCGAGCGTGTGGGGGAGTAGATGATTGCAGCAAGCGCGAAGCCGGCGACTGAGATGCTATCCGTGGCACCAGCGTGCACAAGATAGTATGTCGACTGGAGAAACGGCGCACGCTCTGACAGTACTGCTGCGGCGACGACCAACTGCAAAATGGCGTCGTCTACGACTCGTTTCGGCTTCGTGGCTTTCCTCAGGCTACCGTCGCGCTGTCTCGTCACGGCCGCTGAGCGGATGATGATGCACGTCGCTGTCACCAGGAGGCGCAAGGCTCCGCTTGCCAGGAATTTGAAGACGTGGTCTTTCGAAAGAGTGCACGCCACGAGTCCGTCGCACAGCTTACGCATGCTGTGTGTATCCATGCGCGGCAGCATCCGTTTCCAGAACTGGATCACGAGTGGATTCAAGAAGAAGAAGCGCCCACTGGGCGTCTGTGCAGCGTGCGAGAAAAAATCGGACACGTAGAGGATGCTACTGGCCGACGAAGTGCCACCAATCGAGCGTCCACTTCGTAACTGGAGTCGCTCTGCTCGCGCTCGAGTGCGCGGAAGCGTGCACGCCAAAGTGAATATCTGCAGAATTTGCTCCAAGATGTCTGTATCCGTTGGAGAGTAGCCCTTGCTGAACACTCCGTTGGATTTTGACCGTACATACAATGAAGTTGCTGTGATCGGGCCAGGCGAACGCACGCTGCGCTTGCGCTCATGGGACGTGCTTGATGGTGCAGGCGACGGCGGCCCAAGCGAAACATTGCGCACTGGCTTGATCTCGTATCCGGGAAAGTACGAGTTGTTGACTTCGTCTTCATGAAACGAGAGCAGTAAATCGCACAATGCACACACGAGCCGCTCGACTGCTGTGGGAAGTCCGAGTGGCTGCGTAACGATTCCGTTTCGCATGAGAGGACTAGCACGCATTCCTCCGAAGTCACCGGCGCACAACGTGACAAGCCTCTCAACCAAGGCGAGCACCTTCGCGAACAATTCGAAATCGTCCGCACACGCGTGCGCAGTCATCGCGAGAGTCACCATGAGGTTCTCGAGGATGAACGGATCGACGGCAGCGACTCCAAGAGCGAGAGCGTGGAAGACGGGTACAAACAGCAGCACATGTCTGTGAGCACTCGACTTCTCAGTAATCACGCGCAATGTGGAGGTCATTGCCAGTGCTAAAGACGAGTGAGTTTGCTCGGTACTCCAGGTTACGTGCTGCGCTAGAAGCTCGACATTCTCACTGCAGCTGAGACGCTCTAGAATGTCTCCCACGTGCGCCGCTTGAGAGACGACGTTGTGTAGGACTTGCCAAACCAGATCCAACACAGCGACGGGCGTGTGGCGACTGTGAAACTGGAATAAACTAGTGAGCACATCGTGGCGGCTTGCGATGCTGGTGCTGACTACCTGGTCACGCGACACGTGGAGGATGACGAGGAAGAGCTCTCGAATACGAGGGCTGACGCTTCCACTCAAGTGCGATGCTGACGAAGGACGCTGGTGCAGCAACTCCATGAGCAGATCGAAGGGCTCTTTCCTGTCGACAGGATCGTGAGATCGGAACTGAGCCAGGACTGTAGCGGCTACAGTGAGTCGACGAAGTGTGCGGAGAAGCTGGAGGTGCACTTGGTCATGACTGAAGTGAACGTATGGTCGGCGGTCTGCTGAGCTGTCAGTAGATAGCTCCTGAAGCGCACCATTGACATGGATAGCCCGAAGAATAGTCCGTGGTAGCTCAGCTACACCGCTGACCATTCCAGAAACGAAGCACAGCTTTCGCTTGGACGAAGTCAGAGTGAAGAATAGTGTCGCGTAGATTGCAAGCACCCTGTGGAGACGAGCACGCACGCTCCCAGTCAACTCATCTGGCTCACTGAGAGCGTAGACTACCCACGAAAGCGCACGGTAGCATCCATACAGCACAGCAAGCTGCCGGTCTTCAAGCAAAAGTCGTAGGCTCTCGAAATTGGTAGCCGACATGTCACCAGTCGATTCGATGAGGGAGACCAACGCAGTACCAATGGCGAGGAGCCACGGAGCGTAGGAGCCTGAAGAGACTGGTTCAACTGTCACGATAGCCTCCCCAAGGACCTGGAGCGCTGCTGGTTTCGCCAACACCGCTTTTGGTCGCCATCGAGAAAGATGTTTGAGCAGTTTGCATTGCTGGAGCAACACTGCTTGGTGTGTGGACGGTCCCACCGCTGCGAGTAAGTTGTCAGGATCTTCCATGAAGATCGCCTCGGCGTGGAGCTCATCCATGATAATCACGACGTCCAGCGATTCTTCGGCCTTGGACATCTGTACCAAGATGCCGTACGCAGCCTCCAAACGTCGTTCATCCAGTTCGGCTGTGTATACCAGCTCCTTGACATGCTGGATGGCACGCTGCAAGTACGCGGAATCATCACTCTCCACGCCAGTCACTGCAGTGCCGGACTTCACGAGCGCAACGAATCGATGGCAAACTCGTCGATTCCGCAGCAGCTGCCACAACGTGTGCATGGCTCCGATAGAAAGCGAGAGTTCGGATGACGGGATCAAGCGGCAGATACTCGAGATCTTCACTTCGTTGATGACGGGCGTAGCAAAGAGACGGAAGGTTTTTACTGCTTCTGCCAGTAGAGTCAGCACGATGTCCGCGTATGCAGTTGGAAGACTCTCGCCGACGTCGAGCAGGTGAGACACATCGCTGATGAGAGGCGTCTGCTCTGCAAACAGCCTGCCGACGGAATCTCGACTTGAATCACTCAGAACGACTTCTTCGATGATTTTCAACGTGAAGTAGACGCACACGGCACGAGTCGCTTCCGGGGGAATGTCGAGAAGTGTCAGCGCAGGCATGCATACGATCAGATCTTTCGCTGTGGTTGTGCCGATCTCTCGTCGATTTCCGGAGGTCGTCTTCTTGAGGATGGTCGCCAACCAAACCGAGTCTGCCCGAGGCTCTCGGTAAAACTGCCCAAGCTGATGCTGCACGTTGTTGGCAGCGCGCAGTGCGAGGGGTTCCAGATACAGTGTCGTTCGATTGAGCAAGCCATCAGTTTCAGATGTGTTTCCAGACGTGACGCGGGCGATTTCGTCGAGTCGCAGCAGCAGAAACCATCCAAGCAGGGCCTACAGAGTCAAAAGAAGCCGTCAAGCAATGTGTAAATGTAAACTCTGACGGCATTGGGAAACTTACCAGACTTGCGAACTCGGCCGAGCATCTGACCTGAAGCGCTCTCTGCAGAAAGTCGTGAAATTGGGCACCCCATCCAGGTAAATCATTCTCCGACGATTCGCTGTCGTTTGCCAACACAAGACCACGCAGAATCTCGATGATCAATCCGAGCAAGTGGAAAGAGCCGTGAATGTGGTTCATGTCAAGCTGCACCTTCGCTGCGGAGATCAGACTTGGAAGCGCAGAATGAAGCCGTCCGGACAGTGAGGCGTTTGATCCATCGGACTGCATACGACGTGTGAAGCTGGTCAAAAGCCAAGCCAGCTCCCAAGATGGAGCGACCTGCAGCATGTCCGACAGGCGAGCCACACTGTCGTCGACATCAACGTGCCCGGGAAACGTCGAGACGGTTGAATGCGAGTCTCGCATCAAGTTCGCAGCTTCACACGCGATGTGCCCGCCCAACGAAGTCTGCGTTGCCTCAGCGCATGCCGCCAAGCCGGCAAGCACAGAACGCCACAGAACATTTCCTTCAAGCTCAGTCTCACCAACAGCGTCCGATATTTGTGATGAGGCGGTCAGCATCTGCCACAACGACAAGCCCGTGCACAGGATCTTCGTGAGGCTCGAGAGGTTTTGCACTTGGCGAGCGCGGGCGACTGGTTCGACAAATTTGCCGCCCACTGCATTCAAGAACCCGCGACGAGCACCCTCCACGGAATGAAATACAGCTGGTTCAAGCCGCTGTCGAACTATATGATCGCAGTCCAACTCAAGTGCTAGAGCACAGCAACCAGCGGTGACTTGTGCTTTTACGCGGAGAATGAAGCGGGGGAATATGTGCACGAGGCCCAGCACGACGCTAGCTGGTATCTTCCGGGTCCATATCACGTCCTTCGTTGATTCACCGAGGAGATCCTGAGCGACGGTTGTCAATGCATGGAGTGCTCGATACGCTCGGGGAAGTTCACGGGTATCACCGCCAGCACAGCATTCGAGCCTTGGTAATACTATGAACAGGAGCTCGGCAAACTCTTCTCGCGCTGATCCTTTCAAGGCAGTCATCGAAACAGGTCGTGGGAGACGTGCCACCCTCACAATAGTGTCGGCGCATCGGTCCAGGTCGTTGCTGTGGGCGGTGAGAGCCAGTAACGATCGTGTGACAACCATCAGCAGAGTCAGCCATCGCCCCGAAAGTTGCCTATTGCAGAAGCCTCCATGATACTTCAAGCACGACATGAGCAACCAAATCGACGCCTTCGTCGACTCCACGTGGACCGTTGGATCACTCACATCATCGTCAAACAAACGATCGCTCACTGCCAACCTCGACAACGACGTCTCGGCGACTTCCAACAGCGACCGACTGATCGTTTGTTTGCCAAGCGCTAGCGCTCGGACCAATCTGCGCAGAATTGTCGAAGTGTGAGCATGCAGTTGGAGCACCGGCGATCGTTGAGACGAGAATGAAGTTTCAGCGGATCCGCGCAGCATCTCGTTGCAACGCTGCAAGTTCGTCACTAATTGGTTTAGAACGGGGTGCTGAGCGGTAGCGTAGAGGACGAGAACGCCGTGGTTGCGCTCGCACATCAGTCCCAGCACTATCGTCGCTTTGCGCTGTTCGTCAACATCTTCACTGGCCAGGGAGGATATCCATCCTGACTGGAGGCGCGACGTGGATTCAAGACTCGTTTGAGCAGCTCGTTTTTGTTCGCCTTTAAGTGCATGGAAAGCGAGTCGCACGCTTTCGAGCGCAGCTTTCCTGAAGTCACTTCTGTGGTCTGGCAGCTCTGCGATCACGCGAAGACAACACGTCATGAAGTTCTCGATCTGCATCTTCGGGAGGTCGTTGAGCTGAAAAGCGTAGCGCTCGTCTGCAGTCAATTGGTTGATAGCTGAAAGACACCCGAAGAGAAGCGAGTCATGGACTGCCACCCGTGGATTGCCACTCTCTGTCAAGTCGGATACATACGAAGCCCAAGATACCGCAGCGTTTGCGAAAGCTGAGAGCACGCCCACCTCTCGAACACACACGACTTGCAGCGCCAGAATCTGAGCAATGATCGAGAAACCATCGAGAGTAGAAGTGATCGAGTTCGCTGGATCGGGTATATCGTCGGGTGGCGCGGAGATAAGAGACCTCTGCACGTACTTTATCAGCCTCTCCACCACGCTTGACTGTTCACTTGACGGGAAGCAGGCTTCCCCAAAGCGCGACAGGAGCCACCGAACAATTTCCACGAGCGATCGGGTCATTCCGAGTTCGTGCTGGTGTTCGAGAAGGACTTTCACGACCCCACGCATCCACTCTGACGCTTGCCGATTGTTGCTCGTATCAACTTCAGCGTTGTGAGCCACCAGGGAGCAGACCAACTGAAGCAGCCTGATCTTTGCGACTCGGGCACGCCCACTCTCAGCGAGCGCGGCAAAACATTGAGGAAGAACCATTTCCTCAGCGTTGGCAGACACATACTGCTTGATACCACCATCGCTGCGGAGCAGGTTCTGCAGGCAGCCGATTGCGACGCGTATAACTGGAGCAGTGGCATCACGCGCGTCGATGAGATTCATGAGCCAACTAACGATAAATCCACTCTCACTGGCTTTGGAATCTTGGCGATTGTCTTCTTGTTTCCCAAAGCCCATCGGATTCTTCCGTCCACTGATCTCCCGAAGAAAAAGAAGCCTTCTCTTTAACTCACGTTGCGTGGACTGACTCTGCCGAAGTAAGTTTAAAGCTTCGTGGTTCTCCTCGACAAAGCAACGCGACGATGACATCCCACGAGGCACCCAAGCAGAGCCAGTCAGTGTGTCGACTTGGGGTGGAATGACGCGACGCCAAGCGGACAGGAGCACCGGATCACGCTGAAGTCGTGGGACGATGTTTGATTCGACATGATTCCTACCGTCTTGGAGCACCGCGAGAACACGGCCGTAGTGTTCAAGGTCATCACGCGGACTTGGCTCTCCGGAGTCATACAGAATTCGCATGGCCGACAGCACTGTGGAGGTACGAGATCGTGTCGTGCTTGTATCTCCGATGATGATGAGAAAGTGCTTCTCGATGACGAAGACCCACGACATTTCGGCGAATCTCTGGCGTAATTCTCGAGCCATCACCCGTGACCCACTCGCCTCTAGATGGGTGCAACACCAGTCGATCGCACATACGAGAGAGCAAACATGCATGGTCAAACTCGCTTTCTCGCTGGCGCAGAGAATCGAAGGCTGAGCTTGTAGGCATCCGAGTGGCGACAAATCAACGCGAATCACTTGATGCATCCAACCCACAATGTGTTGCTTCACATCATCGGGAGTTGCGGCCGCCCTCAACGAGTTGGTCGTAATCTCTATGATGCAGTCGATGGCGACGGCTTCACACGTTGCGTGTTTTAGCTTTTGCTTGAGAAGATAGAGGAGGTCAGGAGTATTGTCGCCACTTTCGCTTGGGACCTGGTTGGCTGACCAAAGGGCGACACAAAACTCAACGCTTCTCGTTGCTTTTGCCAGTATCCGGAGCGATAGCGATTCGGCTTGGGAACTCTGGGTTAACATCAGAACGATTCTGCTTGCGAGCTGGAGTCTTTCTGACACGTCGAGCGCTTTCAGTAGGCAACGCAGTCGTTGCTGGAAATGACACGCGAGCAGCAGCACAGCCCACGGATCAAGCAGTGCATGATCACTGTTGGTATTTTCGATCGTCGGAGTCGCGAGACAAATCCCCGTCAATCTCACCAAGTCATCGTCAGCCATTGCTCGAATCAATACCTTGGATCGAGAAGAACTGACTGCAAAAGACACCGTAGGCTGAGGTGATGACAAGAGCACAGCGACTCGAAACCAATAACCGATGCAGTCGGAGTCGAGAGCGCACTGCCGAAATGCTCGCCCAAGAACCACGAGGCCATCACAGCGACTGGAGTCTCGATTGAGCGACACCAATGGGAAACGCCACGAGGGTTGAGCAGCGAGATCTGTCATCAGTCGGCACGCGTCGCGTCTTAAGGCAGCAACCACGTCTTTGCGCTGAATGATGGACGCGATGAGGCTTACGAACCACACGTCACGGGTGTCGAGATCTCCATTCTCAAGTCGACCAGGCACAACGGAGGAGCAGATTTGGCCCAGCAGGTCTACTGCACGATCCTGCACTTCGTGATCCGAATCCACTTCGCCACTCGCGAGATCCACGAGCTGCCGAGCATAGCAGAGCGAGGCATTCTGACTCGAGGCATCTTCTTTCAACCATCGATGCCACCCACCAGTTGCTCGAGCCACAGCAAGTCGGATTTTTTCGGCAAGTGGGGATGTTCGCCAAAGCTGATCATTTGCAATCAAGCAACAAGCGTCGTTCGCAGCCTTCGCCGCCTCAGAGACTTCAAAACACCCCCCAGATCTCTCCTTCAGCAGCCCTCTCGCTCCAATCACCCCACCTTTGCTAATACGCGACCGTTCCAAGTACACGATTGACTTGGGAGTTGTGTTCACCCGAGTTACCGTCAAACTCCAATCGATGACACCACTCGCAACGATCACCAGCGTCGGTGATGATGTCACCGATAGATCGACACGTTCACCCGCAGTGAAGTGAGACGGCTTGAGCATCAGCGAGAATTGCAAGATCTCATCTGGACTTAAGCCAGCGCAGATCGCTTGCCTCATCAAAAGATCAAGAATGCTGGCTTGGTCTCGCTGCGCACGGTATGCATCTGACGCTGGCTCTACAGATTGATTCCATGATACCGCCCGTACAGGCGCCATAATGCCGTCTTGATAAGAACGTGTCACACCAGATCGCGCGAGAGAGCTCAGCGACCGTCTCACAGAGAGGCTTGAGCAACACATTACGTGAAGCAGATCAAGCGCATTCTGCACCACTGTTCGATCGAGTTCGAAGACTTGCTGGCACAAATACGGAAGGAAGTTGTGGATGTGCAGTCTATCGGCGACGAATGGCGCATCTGCCTCCAGAAGCCGCCGCACGAGTCGAAACGCCGTCTGCTTCCAACCGACCTCATCAGATACACCCCGTTGGATCATCAACTGGATTAGCACTTGCCATGCTGAATCGCATGCTGCTCGTGTTGATGACCTCGAGACGGACGGTGGGCACTGCGCTGTCCAACGATCCATCATTTGAACGACTGTCTGGACGTTGCTTGGTGATGCGATCTCAACCACCGCGAGCAAGCTTCCGAATGCATCTCGACAGAGATGTACGCCGTGCTCTTCTGGCTCGAGTACGCAGAGCAGCAGGATGTCGAAGATACCCTCGAGATAACGTGGACTCAGGAGCAGTAGTGAAATCTCTCGGTCATCCAGTGTGACAACCCACGAGTACGTGAACGCCATCGCTGACTGACACGACGCCAATCCAAATGATCGAATCCCATCGCATCCGATTCTCGCTGACAGCACATCGGCGATTTCTGCTGTCGTTGACGCAGAAGCCGCTCGACTTGAGTGAAAACGGAGAAGTTCAAGGAGCGCGTTCAACTCCGATACTTGGAAGACGCACGACTTGGTGATTCGCAGTAGGTTGCACCACGAGTCTCGGTTGAGGACGCATACATTCGAGGCAAGACTAGTCGCCAGCGCCAGCTGGTTAACGACAGAGAAAAGTACCAGCGTATCCTCATCGCCGTGCTTGCTTGGAGAAGACTCCCTCGTTAATTCGGCTCGACTGGTGAAGTGACGTTGCATAACATCGACGAGCTCATTCACCAGCGTAGACCCCGAAACACTTTGATCGAAGGATTTGCCTTCACTAATACCAGCTTCAAACTCCTTGGCGCAGTACGAGATTGTTCTCGAGTCCGTCGATGTTGAGAACTGGTCACGCAAACACAAGCGAAGCGTCTTCTCATCCGCACGCCTGATGAGAAGTTCTGGATCCTCGTCTGTGGTCTCGCTGACACCATTGTCCGCTGAGTGCGATAATGACGATATCGAGAAATGCTGGTGGGCGAGAAAGAGTGCGATGTCGAAGCGGGCTTCATCTTCCGCTGAACCGAACTTCACGAAACTTGTGCCAAGCCTTTTGTAGAATGACTGATCATCATCTTCGTCGCTCAGGTTCCACAGCGTGGTCTTCCCTAGACGAATAAGTCGATACACGAATGCATTACAGCAGCAGCGTCGATACAGACGCAAGAGTCTGCCAAGCACGTCGGGTCTGGTTTCGTCGAAAATGGGGTTCCGATAGTTCTGGATGAAGAAATCCGTCATTTGCACGGAGTGACGAGCACGATGATGTCTTGATATGTTCAGGAGGCCGTCAAGTGCTGAAAGGTAGATGACTTCACACGTCTCCCTTGACCTACGTAAACGATTACCACTGTTAACGATAGCGCAAACGGTTGATGCTACTTGCCAGCAACATCACGTACAAGAAAGAACTGCAGAGACTGTTCCTCGCATCCTTGAACGTTGTAGAGAAGATGTACACGAGGGCTTCCATCGATTCCTTCATCGTGGGCGAGGGCAATAATTTGTGCTGGTTGTTGTGGACGATAGCGTCTGCTACCTGCGCGAGTAAAATCGCCGAGTTTTTCGAGTCATCGTGGAAGTCTTGGAGCATGCTCACAATGATCTGACTGGCGTAAGCACTTGCTTTGAGAACTTCGTCGAAGAATGAGCTCGAAACATCGCCGAGCCAGTACTTGAAATGCACCAACAGCAACGCTATCCGCACCATACCTCGGGTGGTCTCGTCGAACAAATGCGTACGAGACCGTTGGAGACTGACCGATTCGAGATGGGATGCCGCTGACTTTATCAAATCACCTTCTTCCTCAGTTTTCTTACCGCGCACGACCCGGTTGAGAAAGCTGTCCCATGTGATCAGCTCTTGTAGCAGCTTCAAGCCTTTTCGGCACACCACCCACTCAATCTCCTCCTTGATCGCGCCTTGGAAAATCTTCACCACATGCCCGAACAAAGCTGAAGAAGCAGAAGATCCATGATCATGTTCATACTGCATGAGCTGCTTCATACATGCGTCTTCTCCCATAGCCGTTATGAAGGCAGACACCATGTCGAGACACTACGCACAGTGGTTAGCTTCAAGCCGTCTTATCGGGGCAGGCCAAACACTTACCTTGCTGAGTACGTCGAGTCGCAATTTCCCAGAGCTGATGAAGCACAGCGACGCGACCAGAATCTTCCTCTCTGGACGACAAATCAATGCGTCGACGGACCGAGTCTGCCGGACAGTCGTGTGGCAAATTCCCGCCAAGTCTGATGCATATGTCATCATGGAGTCGGATTCGAAGAGCGCACGGATGCAATGGTCGGCTTGGGCAGGGGTCAACGTCGTCCGCCGACAAAATACGCGCAATATTCTGGCGATGGCGAGGACGACTTCATCTCGGCCTTGCACGTCTGCCGAGCGCATCGTCTTCGTGTCAAGCTGACGGAGGATCGAAAGAATTACGTCGTAGTAGTCCTGCTCCGGCGTGATGTTCTCGATGAAGATGCTTTCACAGAGGAGGTTTAATACCTCGATCGGCCAACGCACGCTTTTCACTACTTCCAGGTTGTGGTCGTATTGTGCTGCGGATGTAGTGCTTGCCTTGTCCAATAGAAGTGGCGACCACAGTTTTGTGCGATGGACGATCTTGGACGAATCGTCGGTTGAGGAATGAGGGCGAAGCAGCTCCATGATCGTTGGAACTTCTCTCATGACGACTTCCATCACTTTTCGTTGATTTCGATCACTGATGCTCGAGGCTGCTGCCCGAGTCTCGCCTTCGACATGAGCATGCACACGGTACATCTTGACCAGAAGACCCAAAATCTAAGCACAACGACGAACAAGCGATATTAGCTACGGACCGTTGACCACATTCAAGGAACAGCATCTCCCCACGGCAATGCTTAGCTTCGTGTCGTCCTTGGATCCACGGAGTAGATCGACGAGTTCGTTGGTGAGTGAATGTGAGAGCGATTGAGCTCTGCCGGATGTCACTTGTAACCCCCACAGCGCCATGATGACGAGGCGGATGGTTTTCTTCGCTGAGAAGCCGTTACTTGCTTGAACTCCACTCCTCCTGAGATCTGCATTTCTCTGTATAGTTGCACCTAGAACATCGACGATCGTGGATACTTGCTCCTCGGTCATTGCAGGTCTTTTGGAGCTCGAGTCGATGGCCAACGGCGTTGTTGCGCAACGAAATACATGGGACAGAGTCTTCAAAGCAAAATCCGCACTACAGCCCCCACGGCTAATCTGACTCTCGAGAGCATCGACGTAGCACTGAAGCGCAGCAAGTGAGGTAGCATCGTCGTATGTTTGGCTGCTAGTGACAATAGCAAAAAATCGGAAGACCTGTGCACAGTCGCCCATCAGTCAGTCGACACGATCGGTCCAGACTTAATCCCAAGCTGGTCACATACCTGATCTTTGACTCCGTGTGCGACTTGCTCCCACGTGGATGAACACCGAAGTGAGCCTATTTCAGGCAGTAACTTGAATCGCACGAGCTGCGTCGCCCAGCTCGATTGAACAGAACAAAACGGATACCGTCGGCCCGCCGCATCCCCCACTGCGCTCTTCGATTTGGTCCCGACGAGGTTGTGATCCACGTTGACGCCACTTGTCGCTGCGTCAAGGGACGAGTACAGCTGATAGAGGAGACGGATGATATGGGGCGTGACTGACTGCAGAGCACAATCGACAGATAGCGTAGCGACCAATCCAACACCATTGAGCAGCACGGGCAGGAGAGAAGGATCAGGCACCCTAGAGATTGAAATCGTCGCCTCCATCCACTTGATCACTTCTCCCAGCACTTCTGGATACTGGGCTGCAACTTGTCTTCGGATGTTGGCGTTTGTGCACATCGTCCACATGATTCCAAATATCAGAGTCTTCGCGAGACGATCATTCACGTACGCCGCGTTCAACATGAGTCGGAAATCCTGGATGCACTTTAGTGCCATGTCGCTTAAGGCTGAGAGTGATGGCGCGAGAATCAGAGTGTTCTGGATGACGAGTAGCATCTTGACGTGGGTATATGGCTCGGACTCATCTACCCACTTCACACAAAAAATCATGAGATACATGGATCCACAGCAAACCAGACATTCGCGACTATACCTGGTTGACGCTGCCGGATGTAAGCCGAACAATTCGTAGCATCACGTCAAAGTCTTCAGATGCGTAGCTGAGAACCATCATCATCGACGCTGCTGAGTCTATGTCAGGATCACGCTCACTGTCACCGTCCTCCTTTATGACTCGATGAGTATCCTTGAATGCCGTCGTCGCAGTGATGAGCAAGGAGCTCGTCACTCGTGATTTGTTAACGGCCATGTTGAGGGTTCGTTCGATCCAGGAGCAGTATCTGCTCTCATTTTTCTTCAGCAACGCCGCAAAATTCTCCCATATGGGCTTCATCAACCGTGACTTAGTAAAGTCAAACGCGATCGGGGAGCGCCAGCACAATTCTGCGAGTACTTTGAGGGCGAGGCTTCGGACAGCTTGTGATTTGGACGAGACCAGCACTAAAAGCGTGCGGTGAAGCCGGAACTCAGACACCAGCACCTGGCATAAGTCGTGATCGCTGACAAAAATCTCAAAACACTGCAATGCTTTCGTCGTTTCGCCTTGCATTTGTGTTGTTTGTCTTGGCTCTGCCAACTCGATCGCGTCAAGGTACCGAACCACTCCTTCCACAAATGAAGACGTGCGCTTGCAAATCCCGCACGAGCGAATACCTCGTGTCGTTGGGCGGGGTCTTGTGAGCAAGCGCTTTGAGACGTACAACCAACGCAACACTCTGTGTTGAATTTTCGCCGCTTTACGAAACCTGATTGCCGCGGAGAGTAGACGCTGCGACGCTGAGAGTCGTTCTTCTTGAGAACGGCCAGCAATAGTCAGCACCACTGCTCGACCAATGACTGCTGAAACGAATTTCGTCGCAGTTCGACTCACAAGTTCGACTTCTGCATCAGTTGATACGACGCGTCGCTTATTCTTCTGGCCGCCGCATGGACACTCGTGAGCGGCGTAGAACTGGCTACGAGCGAGTGAGTTGAACCTTCGCACTCGTCTCACGTACTCGTCTCGATCTCCCGTGTTATTTGAACTCGGTAGGATCTGCCCCATGAGCGAGAATTCACGATATGAGGCAGGGGGGCGTGATATTCTGTGCAGAGATTGCACAACTTGTTTCCGAAGGCAAGCGAGCGACTGGAAGTTCGAAAGAGCATCAATCAGTTTGCTGCCGACGACTTCGCTTTCCACCCGCCACGCTACTCCCACTAGACGATCCACCAATCGAAGATCACACACCATTCGCTGCACTTCTTCGTTGCGCTCACAGACGACAGCGACGAATGCCACGTGGTCGACTGCTAAAAGTGCCATCGATGACGAGTGGCCCCTTTCTTCGAGAATGTCTTCAATCAACTTGACCACTTCTTCTCTCATGAAGAGGCGCAGAAGGCCAGCTTCGGTGCGTAGAACAGCAAAGAACCGTTCGAGTAGCTCTTCCGTAATTGCGACGATCTTCTGTGTAGGAGTACAATTGACCGCCGCCCCAAAACGTGACGACACTGGGATCCTGCTCGTCGAATCATGTAGTGCTTCTTGCACGACTCGTGGAATTCGATCAAAATAGGCGAGAATGTCTTCGTTGGATGAGTCGAAGCCGATCGCACGAACACTGCCACCGTCATCGCGGGAAAGGTGGAACATATCATCGCCAACTAGCGACGAATACTTGAAAACTCGCCGGTCATCCTGAATCCCGCGTAGAAGAAACACTCGAGACACTATCTGTTCGGCCAAGTATCTCCATTTCTCGGCAAAGCCGGCTTGACTCGACGCGAGCAACCAAAGAACGTCATACACGTCAGCCTCTGGGTCCAACAAACGCGGATCTTCAGAACGCTCGAACCGTTGGTTCAGGAACTCGCACAGTCGGCTGGTTGATGCCTCTTCGACAAAAACCTGTAGACTTCGAAGATAATCGCAACCGTACACAATGTCAATGTGACGGCGGACGATGAGGTCCAGCGCCAAATGAGCCACCGACGGAGAAAGAACCAGCGGCGCGTGGTGCCCCGCAACTCTCAGTGCTGCTCGAAGCGCCATGTGGGCCTGTGAATCACCCAAGTGAACACACTCGTCCAAACTGATGACTGGCTCGCGTTTGCGCTGTACGCGGAGCGCCAACATTCGCAATAATGCCAAGGCACCGTGCTCAATTATTTTCTTCTGCATCTCGTTCTCCTCCACCACGTTGTTGAGAAAGACTGTCACCGATCGGCTATTTTGTTGTGCGAAGTTTTCTTGGACGTAGAATCGCAACATCACCGCGTTGGAGCAGCCAGGCGCTCCGTGCGAACACCCGACAACGAGACTGTTGAGGTATGTGCACGCCAGAAGACTCTTGAGATCCGGAATACCGTTGGTGACCGTAGGGTGACCAGCATAACGATAGTTAACACCGAAAGCAACCTTCGTGTGATCGCTTTCGGGAGAACGTACAGTGGTCCCCTCCACTGTTGCGTCAGCAGAGTCAAACCAAGACGATAGCGCCCGTCGTACGAGCGTAGATTGATCCGGATGAGGCGACTCTTCATGAGTGAGATACACAAACTCAAACATGAAGTCTGCTTCTCCCACGAGCATGTACCGTTCACTTCGATGCTCACACCACGAAGTACTCGGTTCGATGTACCAGCGCAAACGAACGGGCCGTGGGCAGCTCGCCAGCACTTCGCAGTCTCGTTGAGCCTTGTACCAGCGGACTGGATCTGCTAACTGTTGCTGGAGCAAATACACGAGGCGCTTCATTTGATCCGGTACGAGTACTTGCTCGGACGCCCACGTCGAGATGGACGTCGTCAGCGACTCCACGTTCTTCGTCGATTCGCTCACGAACATATTTCCATTGCGCTCTTTCCTTGTGATTAGAGTCCAAATCCCAGATCGTAAGATCGTGACATTTTCGCCAGCAGCGACATACCGCCGGGCGTAAGTTTTCAAGTCGAACTGGAATGTGTCCATGACCGCCGTGAGAAGAGATCGGAGTGAAGACAGGTTGCATTGATCTTCAGGGGTCATTGAGCGCGTCAAATCCGCTTCAGCCACGTACGTCGATAACAACGACGTCGACGACGGAGACAGTGCATGAACTCCAGTCTTCTTCTTGAGCAAAGCCTTGAAGCTCTTCAGGCGCCGTTTGCTTGTCGTGTTGTTCAGTCCCAAATCTCTGATGATCGTTTCAATTGACTTCTCGTCGACTTGTTGTTCGCCTGCGAGAACAGCTAACGCTCGTAGCATTGCAACGACGTGGCCAGGAAGAACAGGAAGTGGTGACGCTTCTAGCACCTCGAAATTCGTCTTGGTCAACTTCGAACGCAAATCGCTGACGAGAGCGCTTGTCTCCTTATGAAAATGAGCCACAATCTGATCCAACTTGGATTCCCAGAACGCGACTGATAGCCCTGCCCACAGGAGGTCGATGCTCTTGACGACGATTTCTGGCGTGGATGTTTGTGAAGCCGAGCGATAAACTTCCCTGAGTGCAGGGCGAACTTCACTGACAAAGACGGGAAGACTGGAACTCGCAAAATCGCGAAGCATGAGTTCGACGAAAACCATTTGAAGACTGAAGCATGACGGAACGTCATCACCGATCCGCGTTGCACCGATTTCCAAGCAGCTTCGAACTTGAGCGGCGTTTACGTCGACACTGCTTTTTCGGAGGAGTGGTTTCGTTGCCTGTACTTGTTCAGGTTTCTTCTTCTCAGGAGGAGTTCCGGCTGGCTTTGATCTCACCTCCTCACACGGTTGAGGCTTGGCTTCGTCTTTTCTCTTCACCAATGGCTTGATAGCTGGCGCAAGTGCAGGCTGCGTTGAATCGCCAATTGACGGCAACGGGATCGAATCCGTGAGGTTCGCCTGTTCTTCGTGCTCCACGTCGCCAATATCTGGTGGTTCCGTCGGCTCATCGATTTTTGTAGCAGACGGCGTGCTTAGTGTCATGTCGTCTTGTTCTGAGATGTCGGCTGTGCGTGGCGCTGGCTCCTCAGTTTGAGGGGCAGCTCGAGTCCTCCGATTAACATGGAGATCCTTGTCGGCGACGACATTCTGTGCTGTCCACTGCCAACGGAGTTCTTTCTCTCCACCACTTTCCGCTCCGTCGACAACAGAAAGATGCAGCTTGCCAAGCAGCTTATTGATGATCTTGCTTTGTCCACGTGGAGATGAGAGCAGAATGGACGCCATGCTTTCCGTCATACCCACGCGTTGCGAGAGCACTTTGGGAACAAGCTGCATCGTTAGTTCTGCGGTGGGCAGGTCTTCTATCTTGGCGCCACTTCGATCACAGAAAAACGATAGCTCGAGCGTCACGCCGTCGCTTCGCCGAATGAAGACATTCACGGCAGCAGACACGTCTCCGAATAAAATGCGCGAAGCACTGAATGCAGGAAGCACGTTGGCCTGCGCGTGGGAACGAGGTGAAGTGGACAAGGCCGTGGATGCTGGTACACGCGTGGTCGAGAAAGGGTTTCCGTGAGCGAACGTCCTCGATGACTGCGACGGAATCAGCACTACGAGTACACCGTCTTCATCAAGCGCGTTTTCCACCACGACGTCTCCTTCGTCTGTCTCGTCGTCCATGAGCCCCTCTCGGAGACGACGGTGGAGAGCCGCAAACACAAAGCGAGAAGGGATCTTGGCCGCACAGAACGTCGTGATGAGCTTGCGCACGTCCGTCAGCGATGCGCCTTCCAGCATTTCCAGTGGTTGCTGCATCACGACAACAGATTCTCGAACCTTCCGCTGATTGACACCGACTCCGGCGCCCTCGTCTCTCGCTTGGCCATCGTCATTGGCGACCTCCTCCGCCTTCTCCTTCGCGTCTTCTTCCTCTCCTTCTTCTCCTTCTTCTTCAGCGTCACCGTCGCTGTCGTCGTCGCCCTCAACGTCCTCGTCGTCTTCCACTGCCAGCGCACGCAGCGTGATCGTCTGCCACTTGGGACGCCGATACTGCGCGAGCTGCTGCAGCTGCGCGTCCGACGCCTGCTGCAGACGCTGCGCCAAGGCCTCTTCGTCGCCCTTGCCGCTGCGCCCGCGGCCTCGCCCTCGTCCGGCCGTCAGCATCTCTCGCGTCATTGCGTGGATTTCCCGTCGTGCGCTGCCGTCGCCATACTGGTGAAGTGCCGTCGGGTCGGGTCGGCAACTGGAGTGTTGGTCTTCAGTCTGTTGGAACAGTCGCCTGTTTTGAAGACTCAATTGCAAACGTTGGTTTCCAACGTTGGCGCGCTTTTGAGGCATTCGAAGGCTGACCAAATTCACATTTTAAGGTTGACCCGCAACTGAATACCGTGACGAAAACCACCTTGATTTGATAATATCTGTTGCTCTAGACTGGCCCCAATCCACCGCTTTTCGGGCGATTCGAAATGTTGGTCATGGCTCAGGTTTGGACACTATGATACGTCGGCGCGGCGAGCTGCTGCTGCCGCTCTGTGAGCTTCTGGATGAGTGCTTGGCGCATGAACTGCTGCCGCCCGAGCTTCCGCACTTCCTTCAAAAAGACCGCGAGTTCGATCTCGCCGTTGCTCAGGGCGCGGTCCAAAAAGTACAGCGCGTCCTCGATCGCCTGGTGCTCGGCAAGCGCGTCCAGAAGCCTACAGCAACACAAGAGGGGGAGTGAGTATACCACGCGTGTACTAGCAGGCGCAAGAGAATGTGTGAACGTACTGCTTCGACAAGCCATCGCCTTCTATCAGGATCGAATCCGGATCCACCGAGTCCTGTAATGAGAAATGGCGTGTCAGTCACTCGAGGAATCGTATCGGAGTCGCAATTAGCTAGACGCACCTTCGCTTCATTCTGTTCGAGCCACTGCGAGACCTCCTCACCTTGCGTGTCGATGATGCCCTTAGCACGGACGATGTCGTCGCGTAGGAATTCGAGCGACTGAATCCCACGCTCCACCGTCTCTCGCGACTGCGTGAGCTGGAGCTGGTGCTCAAACTGGAGATCAATGTCGTCTGCACAATCCAACCATGGAGTTAGTTCACTGGAGATCACACGGTCAAGGAGTGAGCCCATACGCACCTCGCACACGCTTGAACAGTTTCTCCATCTCCTGCTGCAGCTTTCCCGTCACTTCCACTTTAAGCGCTGCGGCTCGGTCTTCGTAACGCACAGCAGCGACTGGTGCGGCGGCAGACTGCCCATATGACGAGCTCCCGAATAGCGACTCGGCTGGCGATGGCTGCTGAGGTGTCCTTGCATTCTGGTAGCCAGAGTAGCCTTGGTACTGCGACTGCTGCGACGGCCGTTGGCCGTTTGAGGCTGCAGACGACGAGCCTCCATAGTAGCCGACCTGCGGATAGGCAGAAGACGAACTGGATGTGGTAGGTGAGGGGTTGTAGGCCGCAGCAGAAAACTGAGGCTGTGCCTGCACGGGTCGTCTGAAGACAGGCGGAATGTTGCCGAAGATGGAGCACATGTGAGCCACCAGCTCCACGAGGGTAAAGTCCTACGGCCATTGGATGTGAGAAGACTATCAGGTCATTACATTGCACCAGACAGTGCACACCTGTCGCCATTCGGATATGTACGGGATCCTCACGAAGCCGTCGCTCGTGACGTGCGGATGCCCGGGCTTGACCATCATATCTGTTGCAAACAGAAAGATACCACAATCGCAAATAGAATGAGTCGACACGATCAAACCAACGACGAGTACGTCGGTACAAGTACGCACCAGGAGTTGGTCGGACGAAGCACACGGGCGGCGCCATGGGATACGTTTCCACGATCCAGAACTCGACCGGGATGTTGTATTGGTTTGCGCGGTAAAAGATCGGAATCGTGCCTTCCAGGTTCAACAGCGTGCTCGTTGTTCCGTCATTGTGTGCTACATTACGACAACGCTGTTGTTAGCCAGCCACACGACGTCGTCCTCGTCCAGTGCGAGTCTCACCGAAAGTGCCGCAGTTCGGTTGAAGTGACGGGATCTGCCGTAACAGGTTGTACACGTCCTGTCGAACTCGTGAAGTTTGCTACACAGCGATCCCCCTCAGGCCAGTGGTTAGAGATTCCGCGCTAGGACCGCTTCCAACAGCGGGGGAGAGAGTAGGGTGGATACGCACCAGATAGCACTGCAGCGACGAAAGGATCTGGTCCAGATTGCTCACATTGCTAGCGTACATGGCGCTAGCGTGGGGAGCTGCGGCCGCCCGTGAGAATGCGTGGGGGTATGCAAGAGGCTGCTGATCGTCAACTGAGGATCGTGCCGTGGCGCTCGCTGCGTCGCCTCGTCCGTGGCCGTCGTCGCCGCCGTCACCTCCGCTGTGGTGCGTTGTGTTGGGTCGGCGTGGTGTTCTTCGGGAGCTCCCCGACTGTACTGATTCTAACGCAAACTCCCCATGTGGCACCGAACAAAGCAGACACCTACACTCCTGACCTCAGAATGTTGGTCTTGTACCGAGTTCATGGTACATTGTACCCATTGATTAAGTTATTGGGAGTGGGTTCAACCTGGAATTAGTGGCACTGGGCGCTCTATTCGGGATGGATACTTCCGCACCCTCACCAAAGACGCACGTTGGACATTGGCCCCATGACACCGGAAGCCACGAACCCATGCTGGCCAGCCCTGGCGTTCGCGCTGGCAATGCTGGGAGGTGGCTGCAGCATGGCCAGCGCGCCGTTGGACAGCTGGTCGCGCCGCTGTTGCTGCCGCGCGCGCGCCACGCCTTCCACGGCCTTGCGTCGCAGGAACGGCGTGTCGCGCGGACTGCCCAGCAGCACCTCCACGTCCCCATCCGCGTCCTCGCTGTCGCGCGCCTGCAACTGCTTGAGCTGGTTCTGGTGCTGCGGTAACCCGTTGCGGCGGCCAAGATCGGAGTAAAACCGCAGCATCTCTATCATCAGTTGATGCCGCAGCGCGCCGCTCAAGTAGTACGCTCCTGGCGGCAAAAAGGGAAGCAGCCCACGCAGTTCACGTACGACGCTGTCGGCCAGCAGCGCGCCTTCTGTCAGGCTCAGCACGCCGTTGCCATTGCCGTTGGTCAGTCCACTGTTGTGGCGACCTAGAGCGCGCGAGTTCGCGTCCGTGGCGAGGGAGCTGCCACCCAGTAGAGCCAGCGACGGCAGAACGTAGTCCTCCACGTTTTCGGGCGAGACGTGGCTACCGCGTAGGCCCTTGAGGTCGAATATCACGAAGTCGCGCGCGTCCACCTGACACGCCACGTGCACCACCACCCCGCTGGTCTTGCTGCTACGCTCGCTGGCGTCCTCGCGGTTCGCGCGCATGCTCTTGATGAACGCGGCCCAGTCGTGCTCCTCTGCATCTAGCTTTGCTTCAGGGGTCAGCGGAGGATCCAGCGGCTTCTCGCGAGTGACGACGACTTTCACGACTGGTTTCTGCGGTGACTTGCTCTTCTTCCCCACACGTTCGTACATGGTCGAGATCTGGGACGACCCCTCCTCATTCCGACGTTTGGACGTCGACATCGCGAACACCGCGGCGCGTAGGATCGACTTGAGCGGCACGGGCTCTTCATCTCGGTCGCCGTCATCAACGTAGCCATTATCGCCGTCTTCCGACAAAGAGCCGAGGCCACCGCTGCCACGGCGTCCCGACTTGTCACCGAATGGACCGCTGCCGTCGCCCATGCGCATGGCTCGATAGAGCAGCTTGAGCGACTCTTTGGCCTGCAGCACACGCTCGCCGCGCCTCTCGAGCTCACGCTTGAATTTGTCTTGCACGAGCAAGATCAGATTTTCGATTTCGATGCGGTGGTGCTGCTGGATCTCGTTCTGGCGGCGCTCGTACTGCTCAATGACGAGCTTCTTGTACTCGAGCAGTCCGGTGACGTACTGCTTCTTAAGGCGCGCAATCTCGTCTGCATGTGCCGCGTGCAGTTGCTCCAGCTCAGAAAGAGGCACAGTCGAGCTGCCGTCGGCTGCTGCTAAGATACTCCCACGACTGGCAGGACGCTGGGATGACGTCGGTGTGGATACCAGTCTCGCTGTAATCGCGTCTTCCTTGTGCGTTTGCAGAGGATTTCTCATCGGATTGGCCTCGTACTCTGCGATGCTGTTACTGATGAGATCGTCGGACTGTTCCTCCATAGACGACACACGCACTGGGAACATGGACGTCACCACTTGCTGCACAGTCTCGTTCAGTTCCTGCTCGTCGCGTTCGGTCTCTGAGTCCACCTCGCCTTCATCGCCGCTGCTCGTCGACAGGTCGTCACTCGGCAGAATGCGACCCTGGCCGAGCTCTCGGCTCGATCCCGAGTCCTCTGTCTTCTTTTCGCCGGGTAGACGCTTCAGTGACAGTGAAAAAGACGTCGCGCGTCGAATTGGCGGCGCCTTGAGCGGCGTGGGGCCGCTTGCCACTGGTCGGCAGTCCATCATCTCTTGTGCACGCGCCTGCAGCTCGCGCACGATCCGCGCCAATTCGTTGTTGTCGTCTTCGAACTTGCTGCGAGTGCTGGTGAGCTCGTTCAAACGGAGCTGCAGATCGCGGATTGTCAGGTCCTGCTGACGGATCTTGGCTTCCAGGTCCAGTTTTTCTTTGCTCGACATCTTGCCCTGGCTATCGGAGGTCGTTGGAGCCGTCTTAGCGGCTTTGCTGGCTGCTTCTGCACGTTTGGTGGCCGCTGCAGCCTCAGCAGCAGACGCCGCCGCCGCCGCCGTGGCCTCCCGCAACGACGCCTCTGCTTTCATCCGGACGGCTTCGCTTTCCTTGAGTCGCTCTTTGTATTTCTCCAGCTCCGAATTTTTGGCTCGCAGGATGAAATCGTGCTTCATTACCTCCTCAGCCTGCGCGTGGATCTTGCCTTCCAGTTCTGTGATCCGGGCCTCGGCGTCGCCCAGCGTCTTGAGTGTGCCTTGGTACTTGTCGCGCCACATTGTCACATTTTGCTGCGAGGTTTCCGACATTTTCTGGAGATCGTTGATGCGGAACGCAAAGTCGTCCCGTGCGCCCTTGAGCTCGTCGTTCTTCATTGCTGCAGCGATCTGTGCTCTCTTGAGCTCCTGGTTCTGGTCCTCCATCGTCGCCAGCATCTCCTTGTGAGACTTGATGTGCTCGTGAAGTTGCGCAATCAGCATCGACTTCTCTTTGTGCAGCGCCTGGACAGTGATCTTGAGATCGCGCATGTTCTGCTGAGCCGACGCACCTTCTCCCCTTGAGGCCGCTTCGTCGATTTCTTCTTGCAACTGCATCTGCTTGACGACATTGAGCGTCCTATTCAGCACGGCCTTCATCTGCTCAGCCTTTTTCGCCGCCTGTTCTAACACGAGCGAGAAGCTCTGCTCGCCTTCGCCGATCGCGTCCATGATGTCCGAGTCGTCGCAAAAGTCCGTGATCATGGACCGCTCTGTGCGCGTGCTAGTCTTGGATAACGCCGAGTGCGTCGCTAACAGCACATCACCAACTCGCCACCGTATAGGGACGTCGAGTCGCTTGTTGTCGGGATCGTCGTCCTCGTCGTCATCTCCCGACGAGGAGGCCACAGACTCATCGAATCGGCGCACGAGCTCTTCGACGCGAGACTGGATTGCGCGAACGTGTGGATTCGAGCCGCTCTGTGACGCAGTAGCTGTACCAGGCAGGGATCTGGCTGCTACCGTACTCGCCAGCGTATCTTGCGAGGCTAATGCCAACGATGTCGCCAGTCGTGATCCCATGGAGGGAGGCATACCAGCGTGATGACCGTCGCCGGGTCCACGAATTGTGGTAGGCCGTCGCGGAGAGAACGTCGTGTTTGAAGATGGGAGACTGTTGATGATCGGCTTGGGCAGTGACACGGTGGGCCTCCGAGGACCATGAGACGGTGACGGCGACCGTTCGCGTGTTGGTGACGACGACATGATGGCAGGAGAGGCGGAGACTCCCAATGGGTCGGAGGCCTACAAGAGACCAAGCATCCACCACACCAAATCGAAAGCACCAATAGGCCGTTCCATTGATCCACACTCTACCGGCAGCACAAAGCCACTAAAAATACAGCCCACAAAACACACCGCTCACGAGTTGTCCACGATGTTGAGCAGCGTCTTCTCGACATCCTCGAAGCGCTCCGAGCCCGAGCGACCACGCGTGAAGTAGCCCTGGATTCGCATTTTCTCCGTCTCACTCAGCGTCTCCAGACAAAACTTCATGTGGGACGGCGTGAGGTCCTTGCGCGAGATCACCCCGCGCACTTCATTGTTGCGGTTGATCACCACCTAGTCAAAACAGCAAATCAGTGGTTGCGAACTGAGGAGACTCACCGAGAGAAATGAAAGCTTACCAAGTGGCGGAGACCAAGCGAACGAAAGAGACGGAAGGCACGCGGCACAGGGGTCTGGTCTTGGACAATGTGTGGGGTCGGGTTCATGTACGGCGTGAGATCCATCCACAGGTCACGCTCGTCGTCGTCCAGCTTGATATCCTGGATGGCTGGGTATCGAGGGTAGTTGCTCTCCAAGTCACGGTAGGACAGCGCGTACTGGTCGTTGTACAGCAGCGTGGTTTCTCCGGCTGGCCGGCGGGTGAAGGGAGACGGCTTCTCAATGAAAAAGTCCTTGCGTTGAAGCAATACGCAGAGATGACGACGGTTGATGAGACCAGCAAACTTGTGGCGGCGGCGCAACCGCTGGCGCGCGTCGTTGACGCTCTCACCCTCGCGTGGTTTGCCTGGGATCACGACTGGGAAGCCTCCATGTGGGCAGTTCTTGAGGATATCGTAGATCTCCCCGACCTTGGCGATCTGGTTGACTGTCACAGGCGGCGTGCTCATGATGTTCTCGACACGAAGGTATCGGGAGTAGAACGGAGGGTCGAACTCCAGGAACGGCAAGTTCTTGAGATGGATCTGGATGTCGTACAGGCCTTCGTTGAACGAGTTGCCGACCCAGCGCGCTGCCATCAGTCCGAGCATGATTGGCAGACCCCACTCAATCACGCCGGTGCACTCGAGGATCATGACAGTCAACGAGATCGTCATTCGCGCCATGCCACCAAGCATAGAAGCTGCACCGATCAACGCGAACATTCCGTCCTGAGCGCCGACAGGGAGGCCCATGTAGTGTGCGATCATGACAGAGATACGACCGAACGCAGCGCCAGCCAGAAGTGACGGAACGAACAAACCGGACGGCACAGCGATACCGTACGTCCAGCACGCGAAGATGTAGAACACGGAGAAGAAGATCACGAGAGACATTGGCGAGAAAGAGGCGTCGCCAGTGAAGTGGAGAAGCTGCTTGATCGATGTCGCGTAGGAGACCGTGAACAGCGACGCGAGGTCGTTGTAGTAACCGTCGGGACAATAGAGCGTGACCAGATCCTTGCTGTACGGACCGCCGAGCTTTCGGCATTCACCAAAGTAGTAAGGCAACCAAAATGAGGCAGCAGCCATGCAAAATGCGATGAGCAGGGCCTCACTCAGCTTCACCCAGCGGTTCGTGACCATGCGTTGACGCCACAAAGTGAGGTGACGGTTGGCCCCGTTGAAAGCCGCACCGAACAGACCGCCGAGCATGCCCATGGTGATGAACAGCAGCAGATCGAGCATCTCGTACGACTTGCTGCCGATGAACGGACCGAAGGAGAACGTGCCAGTCTGCGTGCCGAGCGTACCGAGGAAGACGTGACGTTCAGGCATGGGGACGTCACTCTCATTGGCGATGCTCTCCACCTCCATGACGGAGATGAACAAGTTGAGCACGAACGCCGAGATCATCGCGCAGAAGAACGTTCGCCAGGTCAAGTTCTGGTGCCAGAACGAAGCTCCTTCCTCCAGTGCGAACAACACGCCACCGATCGGGGCTCCGAATGCCGCTGCGACACCCGCTGCCGCACCACACGAGATGAAGTCACGCTTCTCCTTGTCGTTACGGAAGCCCTTGAACTTGGTCCAGCTCGTATCCACACCGAAACTGGACGACTTGCCCTGAGACAGACCAGCACCGATTACCGCGCCGCTGTGGATCATCGGGCCTTCTTTTCCCGCTGGTAGGCCTCCGGCGACAGAGAACAAAATGCCGAAGGCCTTGCAGAACAATGTCTTGAGACGTACTACGCGGTGGATCTTGATGCCGTTGAGCGTGGCCTTGATTTCCGGAATTCCCGAGCCACCAGCCACAGGGCACAGGATCGCAACCATGTAGGCAGCGATGGACACGAAGAACACGCTGATCGACGCGTAGACAAAGAAGCCCGTGCCGAAAGGCAGCGATCCGTCTTTCTCCAGAGCGACGTACTGCTCCATGGACGTGGTACGGAAGTTGGAGAAGATCTTGGCGAACGTGTCAACAAAGCAAGCGACGATGGCGGTCGTGAGGCCGATGAGGAAGGTCATGACCCAGCGGCCGATGTTGAGCGATCGGATCGTCTCTTCGGTCTGCTCGTGGTCGTGTTGCATGTTGACGCGGCTCTCGAAAAAGTCGTAGTCGAAGGACTCGAGGTGCTGCGCCTTGAGCCGCTTCTCCTCGTCCTTGGCTGCGTTGTCGTCCTTCCTCTGCTGGTTCTGCTTCCTTTGGTGAAGCTGGTCGCGCTTGCTGTTGAGCCAATCGAGAATGCTCGTGCCTTGCTTCTGCCGCAGTGACTCTTCGATCTCAAAGCGAGCAAAGCGCGCACCCGAGTACAAATCGTCGGGGAACGAGTGCGTGCGCTGGATGCCCATGGCGAAGTCGCCTGCTTGGTAGTAGCGCTGGTGTTGTGGTGGCTGCTGCGCGTGGTGTCCGTTCACAGTGGCTTTGTCTGTGCTAGTCGCACTCAGGTAGTTGGTGGACGGCGGCGCCTCGACGACGGCGTCAACTGCGTCAATCTCGCCGCTAGTCTTGGTGCTGTCCGCGTCCACAGACGCCTCTGGCTCGACTACGTCGCCCTGGCTGCTCGTGGAGCCGGTGGAGCTGCCTCGTGAGGCCGTTGGCAACTCGATGCCGCCTTCGTCGTCTTCGTATCCGATGTCGTCTTCCGTTTCGGGAGGCTGCACGAGTGCCAACCGCACGCGGCGTCCGTTGGAGCTGCCCGTGTTGCTCACGCCGCTGTGGCTGCTCGCACTGGAGCTGCGCATGATGCCGCCCAGCAGCGCGTTCATCTCGCTCGAGTCCATCTCTTCAGACAGCGGTGTTGTGTGTGGGCGGGAGCGAGAGTTGAAATGGGCCGTCGATTGCGACTGTCGCTGCCACAAGTCGCTGAGATGTCTGCGCGACGGAAGAGAGATCGAGTGGCTCGCACGCGTACAGTCAGTCGCGCGTGGTAATGAAGCGATGGGTTGAGTTCTTCACTCGACGGCGTCTGTGTCTGTGTCTTGCGGCCGCTCCACGCACTGCGCCGCCAATCGCCACGCGCCAATTCAAGTCCTTCGCCTGACAGTCCGGGAGAAGGATGCAATGACTACGGCAGAGTCGAGGCGCCTGCTGGCAGAGAGCTACATACTGGAACCAAGTGAGTCATTCCTCATATTCAGCCAATCAAAAAAAGCAACCAGACTTGGGACGAGGAGATTGGAGGAAATGATATGCGGTGAGGTGGTCGGACCAGACGGCGCGAATGGATGCGCGGTGATTGGACAAATGGAGAAGGTGGTCATGGACCCATGGCAAGAGGGAACATGGGACGGGGCCAGGTGTTCTGCTAAAGTCGGGGTACGCACCATATTCGGTTAAAACCGGGTTACACGGGTTATATGTACCGTACCCGATAGGGTACTGTACCCGAGTTCACCACTGTGCCCGTTGAAGCTAATTTCACACATTAGGTCGTCCGTGGCACCGACCGTGGAGTGGACGACTGCCTGGTCTGCTGACATGTCTTGCTCAGCTCCTCCTCGAACACTACACTGCTGTACGGTATGCTGCTGTGAAGTACATATTGTACATTACAGTACGGTACGCTGCAGTCAGATCCGCAGTCCTGGCTGCTTGCGCTGGCCACGAGCTCTCTGCTCTCTTCTTCTTTTCTCTCTTGATCTACAGTACAGGTAAAGAAAGTCTCGCCTGCTCGCCTTGGGGCGGATGCTAGTATTCAGTTCGTACCCAATGGTGAGCGGGATCCGTCACGGCATTGACTGTCATCTGCTGCCAATGTTGTGCATCTTGTGGAGCTAACAACATGGATACCGTTAGGGTTACCCACTAGTCAAGGACTGCAGTTCCATGTGTGGTGTACGATCAATGGCGGACTGAGGTTCGTGTGTGAGTAGCAAGTCACCGACCATGGCTGTTCGACCAGCAGCTCCACTTCTTGTTGAAGTGGTCGTCGAAGGAATGAAAAGAGGAAAGAGAAGAGAAAAAAAGGAAACATCATCTCAGGGCGCGGATTCGGAATTTTAGACCCAGACAAAACGACAGAACAGACACACTGTCTGGGTCTAAAAAACCAAGTCTAAAAACGATCCGTGCGGCCTGCGTTGACATCCGCCAGCACGCACGCACCGACACGCAGCTGCCGGTCGGACGCCTGCTCTCAGCCAGTCTAACGCTTGCTTCTATAGTAAACCCAAGTCTAAACCGCCCACATTGTGGTGTGTAATTCACTGACGCCAGCCTTCATTGAGTTTCCGTTCGCAGAGACAGGGCCTCTTTTTCCTTCGTTCCCTCTTTGCCAATGGCCATGTCGCCAGCCAGGGGCTGAAAGATCAGCTTCCGGAGGTCCAGGAAGCTCAGTCGGAGCCAATTTCCACCAGCGGATTTGGAAGGGTTTGAGTTGGATATCTACCTTGTTTTGATACAGCGCACCTGCAAACCTAAACTAGAATTCGAAATCGAGGTCACTCCTCCCTCGTCCACTAAGCATACTTCGTTGTTGATGAATCAAAACGCCAGGTTGTCACCCCTCCCACATCCTAATCTGAAATTTCTCTCGTTGGAAGTGATTTGGGCTCTGGCGCGAGCTTCCATTCTTGAAGAAGGGCTGGTGGGCAGGTATTCGCGTATCGGGTTTCGCAGGTGCGCCGCTGGTCCCCCCACCCCACCCACCGCCCCGGGCCACGACTCGTGTGAGCTGGGAGCTGAGCTGCTGGCGACCGGCGCCGTTCTTTCTTCGCGAGAAGCCCCACTTTCGGACCGCCATTGGGGGAACGCGACGACGCGGGCGGCGCCCCACGCACGCGGCGATCTCTACCTCTCTCTCTACTCTATTCCCTCACATTCTGCGTGTAGGACATTAGCATCATGACGCTCAAGTGCTGGACGTCCACGGGCGCCATCGGCCAGGCGCCGCCGCCGGACGCCGCGACCGGCGTGGCGGCCTCGGCCTCCGTGTCGGCCTCGACGGCCGGCGCCTCTTCTGCCGCAGTGGCCACCATGCCCGCGCCAGTGTCCATCCTCGCGCCAGCGCCACGCAGCGCGCCGCCGCCAAGCCTCTCGCATATACACACGGGCGGCCTGCACGACATGCGGCGCCGCAGCGTCGGCTTCATCAACACGACCGCGATCGCGGAGTCGGCCGCGAGCCCGCTCGTGACCACGCCGTCGCGCAACCCGAACGTGCACAAGCCCAACAACCGCATGCGCTCGCTGTCGTCCACGTGGGAGGCCACTGATATTGACGATGACGACGACGCCGCAGAAGAAAAGACCAGCAGCAGCTACACAGAGATCAGCCGACGAGATCTCATGTTCACATCTATCGCCAGCAACCTGAACCATTCGGGCAACCAAGTGGACGGCAACGGCAACCAGACGCCTCGACGCCGCGGAGGGCACCACTCGCGCAGCGCGCGCAGCCGACGACGACGCACGATGAGCGAGAGCAGCGGCAGCGCCACGAACGGCAGCCGCCGCGTGCGCATCCTCACGCCCGTAGGCTCTAAAGTGTGCTTTGGAGGCTGGGTGCGTGGCCAGCCCGCAGAGGTTCGGTGGGAGGTCGTGGACAAGACTGTGCAGAGTGTCCGCATCGACGTGTGCAACGTGGCGTGGTCTGTGCCCACGACGATCGCCAGCCGCGTGCCCAACGACGGCAACTTCCAGTGGAAGCGGGTCTACTGGGGCATGCCCATCACAGACGGCTACTACGTGAACATCTACGACGTGACGGACGTCTCGCCCGAGCAGCTTCCGTCTCCAGACCAGCAACAGTCGCGCCCAGCAGACCAGCCATCGCTGAACCAGAGCAACGGCTCGACGCCTGCACGTCCAGAGAAATCGGAGCTGGTGTTGCTAGCCCGTAGTGACTGCTTTGCGGTCATCGGGTGAGGAAAGCCGGAGGAAGAGTCTGTGCAGGAACAAGGGGGGTATTTATCAAGTCCAGCTCACGACATGGAGCCCGACCCGACGGACCCGCTAATCCTACGTCACAGACCGACGGATGCAACGCTACACGACGCCGAGGGTGCCCCTCTGGCACTGTACACCACCGAGGCACACACACACACATTTACACACAGGCGCAGACACAGACACAGTCACGGCATACTGGACGAGACCTGGACGTCGAAGAGTCACAGGAAACACAGGAGACAGGAGGAAGAAAGGAGAGAAGAGCGGGAGAAGAAATGAAGGAAGACAGGAGAGGAGGAGGGAGCGAGGAGGAAGACAAGTCAGTCGGAAGGCGTGGAGTCAAGAGTCAGTCAAGTCTGTCAGTCAGTCAGTCAGTCAATCAGTCAGTGAGTGGGTGGGTGTGGCGTGCGTCGATGGCGTCCCGTGCGGCGGCTCGTGGCTCTCTCTTGGTGTGGAAGCAGCGTGAAGGCGGTCGAGTACTACAGTATAACTATTATGGAAGGGTGGGTGGGGTGGTGGCGGCGGCGGCGTAGGGAACAATAGGATGTACAATTGCCCGCTGCTGTGGCCACGGCACTGCACCGCATGAGGCTGTGCAGACGGACATTCTCTGCAAATAATCAAATCAACTGAATTGCACAACTTGTGTCCCCCAAAGATCTCATTCGCAGGCCGAAAGGACGTCTCGGTCTGGTCGCCAGCATCTGTCGTCAGTACTACGCGAAAGATCCAACCGATTGGCTTCCGTGGACTCATGTCGACTTTAGATACGCTTGACGATCATGTGGATGTCCGCGATAAGCACGCCGCGCCTCGCCCGCCTGTGCCTGTAGCAGACACACGCGAGCAGCTCAATCAAGGCTTCGACGACGATCCGCTGCCGCCTGCGGTGCTAGACCTGCGGCTAGCGCTCAAGATCCGGCGACTGACGGCTTCGCATCGCCGCGGCGATTACATCGAGGCGCTCACGACGTACGCGTCGGAGCTCACGCGCGTGCCGCTGTCCATCGCCTGCGACGTGGACACAGCGCAGGCCTTCCGCGACGCCAGTCGGGAGGAGATCATGCTCAACGGTGTGTGCTTCGTGGGCGACCACCGCACCGAGGCCTTCGTGGCGGCCATCAAACGCATCGTTTCGCGGCACGTGGACGAGCCCAACAGCTATCTCGCCGTGACAGACCGCGTGATGCGTGGCTGCAGCCGCACGCTGAGCGGCTCCGACTCGTACTTTGCGCTTCACGAACTCTTCGCAAGTTCCGCCATGCTGGTAAGACCCTCTTTTTTTCTATATTTCTAAATGTGCACGAGCTTGACTCTGGGTTGGGTTGCCACTGGCGCTGATGCAGATCAAGCCGCGTGACGCTAAACCAATCCCGCTGGATGTGACGTTGGGCTTGGACCACTCGGACCACCGCTTCAAATGCCGCATCAAGTCGACCAATCTCTTCGGCTTGTACCGCAATCAGGACATCGAGCAGCTCCTACTGACCAACAAGCAGGACGAAGACATCGAGCCCTTCGTCGCCATCGACACGCTGGTGGTGGAGATCATGGACCTCACCACGGACAAGACCCAGCGCCACTTGTCTATCCGCACGCCGCCAGTGCCGCCCACGAAGCTGGAGCTAGAGATCGAAGAGCTGTTTTAACTGGACAGTGGCATGCTTGGCGAGCTGCATGCGCTGTCCAACAGTCAAAATATACGCTTCCGCGAAAAGCTTCGTGGCTTCTTCGACGTCGTCGTCTCGGTTCAGACAGAGCTGGTAGGTCTCTAACGGTGACACGTGAACGTCGATGCATAGATCAGCAACAGGACGAGCTACGTCTTCCGCCTGCTCCTGTAGTTCCAGCTCTTCCTCGTCACCATCGATGAAACCGTGCGTCGGCGACTCGAACTCGAATCGCAACTCTCGGATCAATGCGCTAGTCGACTTGGCGTGCGGGCTCTTGACTCTGTCTGGGTGTGCACGCAGATGATCGACTCGTGGACGGCTCTGGTGCAGTCTCTCTTCCGTTGCGAAGGTGAACGGCGTCACGACCGTGTGGCCTTCTCTGGTTCTGGGATAACGGTGAGCCGCTGGCTCTAGTCGGCTCTGTTTCTCTCGCTCATCCTCTGCTTTTGACGCGTACGCTCGGCGCATCTCTGCGATCTTCTCGTGGAAATTCACGGGCAACGCGTTGTTCGAGAGGGACTCGTGCAGCCTCTGGAGCCGCTCTTCGATCGTGAGTCCGTTGACGTACGTGGGTGAGATGTGCATCTCTTTCTTCCACTTTTCATCCTCTTCGATCCGCGCTCGGTACGAGCGGGCCATTGAGTTGTTCTGGCGTACGAACGCATCACTATAGAGCCGCTCGAACGTCTCAGGCGACTCCTCCTCATCGTTCACAGAGCGGAACTTGTATCCTTCTCGCACTGAGTCGCTAGAGTTGTTCGTTGCCACGATACGAGGCTTGAACGTGCACTCAGCGAGCTCGTCTTGCTGTTTCGTTCGACGCAACTCTTCAATCCGCTGTTCTGCGCGGTCGTGGCGAGCAGCCAACAGATCGTCAAGGCGATCGCCTCTTTCGTGTGGTCGAAGCTGTCGTCCGTGGAGTGAGTACGCAGTCTTGGCGCCTTTAGCGCGGGCTCTGGTGTGTGTATTCACACTGAGATCGCCTGGTGTAGTGGACGCGTTTCGCGAGCGATTGCGGGCGACGTAGTTGACACGGAAGAGTTGGAGCAGCCGAGCCTTCCGTCCATCCTCGCTGCGGCTCTTCTTCTTGGAATGTAGAGCCGTCGACCAAGCCGGAGCCACGATGACCGCCTCTAGTAGCTTCTTAAGTTCATCAATGGCGACATTTCGGTTGTCACTCTCTCCCTCAGCAAACACCAGCCACGCATGCCAGAGCAACGTCACGCCAGAATCGCCCTCGTATGGTGTGTTGGCGTCCGGAACAAAGCCGAAGTAAAGCAAAACGCACGAAAACTCGACGAAAGAGACGCACGCCGGCAGCTCAAGCGCGTCGTTGCCCATCTCGCTTTTGTTTGTGTTGCTCTTCAGGCTGCGTGTGCTTCCGCATTCACTGGAGCAGATCATACTCACCTCTCTTTCCAATCGTTTTCGTACGAGTTCGTCTGTGTGACGACTCCGTACCGGACGTTGCCTGTGATTCATCTGCCTCGGCTTCTTCTCATCGTCTCGCGTCCGCTGCAGTTTGTCAAGTCCGCGTTTGTACAGCGACTCACACGCTCGTGTCTTAGCTTTCTCCTTGTCTCGCAGCGCCTTCTTCCGCTTCGCCTTCGTCGACGCGTCTTCGTGTTTTGCAGGAGGCTGGCCGTAAGAGGCCCTCACAAGCCGTTCAAGACGCGCGTCCATGGGTTCTTCCCACAAGCCATTGCGTTCGAGAATCGCCTGTGAGCCCTTGGCCACCAGAGAGCGGCGGCGTCCCTGGAATTGCTGCACATCAGCAGCTTCCTGACGCTGCTTTTCGTCGATGCGTTTTTGCTGCCGTGCCTGGCGGTCATGAATGTCTTTCTGCATTCGACTCGTAAACTGCTCTCTTGACTGCCCACGTAGACGCACCATCCCTCTTCTTCTACAAATTATCACACACACCACCACACAAATGAGCACACACACACTGAGCGCAACCATGGGGACTCACACGCACCGGAAGTATGCTTTGTTGATAGTCGGTCGAAAGCAGAGCTCCTTGTCAACGGGGTCCGCGCTCCGTGGAGGGCGTCGGCTCTTCGTCCGGAGGAACGCAACACTGGGAATCAGCACGCGAAGTTTGGATTTCGCCTTCAAATCCTTGTTCTTGATCGGCGATAGAGTGCTGGCGCTGAGGACGGACGAGACGCTGCTGCACTCGCGACGTACGGGCATTTTGTCTGGAACGAACACGCCCCAGCAAAGTGGCGGCTCAGACGTAGTGGCAGGTGTTACCGAGCCTTCTCGACGGCTTGGGAGCTGCTGGGCCGGAGGTTCCTGGACGGAGGCAGAACATTCGTCGAGAGAACCACAGTGACTTGCTACCATGACGACCTGCAAGTGCTGTCCATCGGAAGGTGGCGCCACGGAAGCAACTTTTGCCGAGGTTGCCGTCTCTTGCTGCCGCGTGAAATCTTCGAGAAAGCGATCAAAATCGCTCATTTCGGGCTCGAGGAGCCGACGCCGTGGCAGCTCCGTCTGCCCTGCAGCTATATTATCAACCACACTGGCTTCTTTGCTTTTGTCCACCGACTTACCAATCGCAGCATCCGCCTCCACTGGCGTTTCCTTCGCGTGTGCTGGAACTTGGTTCGGTTTGGCCGCCACACCGACGTCCATGAGCCCTAGCACACGTGCGATCTCATCGTCGCTGAGCACAGCGTCGTCCTCTTCCTGCTCGACGTCGCTGAACTCCTGATCCGACGGAAAATCCTCAAACACTTCGTTCTCCATATTGCTGCTTTCAGTCGATTCTGCTGATGAAATGGGGAGGTTGCTGTTTCTTCAGGGACTTCAACTTGAAGCCCAAAATAACATTTTCCTCAAAATTAGCCAATCGAAACATATCCCTCATTAGGAACGATATGTCCCTCGTCAAGATCTAACCTCTGAAACCTGATACAGAACCCACACAAGCGGAAGCCAAGTGGCAGTCTGGGGCGTCACCATCATCACCATCTAACGCTGAGGAGTCAGCGTCATGCTCCACATGAAGGACGAGCTAGCAGAGCGAGGCGCGCGGGCCACGTCCAGCATCCTGGATGTCTCCCCTGACGACGAGTACCGCCCGGCGTCCTCGGGCCTGAGTCCGCGGCGAGGAGCGCGCGCGCAGCTCTCGCCCAAACCGCTTCTCAGCGTGCGCAGCGAAGACGAAGAGGACGTGTTCACGAGCGACGGCGCCGGCGACGGATACGACTCGGACGGAAAGCCACCGGGACTGAAGCGCCAGGCCAGCACGGATAGCGTCGATGACGATCGCTTCCGAGTGAACGGCATCGTCGTGGACCACGAGATCCGCGGCGGCGCCAAGGCAAACTGGGAGGACGTGTACCAAGTGCTGTTCAAGAGCAGCACACCCAGCGGACAGCGCATGGCGCTGCTGCTTCTCGTAATGGTATCCATTAGCGTGACTGTTGGTGCGTACCATTAACTGGTGACTTTTGCGGTGACAGCGGCGTGTCTGACGTCGAGGCGTTTTGTATTGTGCAGCCGTGTTGGACAGCGTGAAGTCGATCCGGTGCGTTCATGGGCAGTTGCGTATGAGGGGTCATTTACTCAGTGCTGACATTTTTCCCCTTGTGAATTGACTGTCATAGGGAAGACGTCGGCAACTACTTGCTCGTGCTGGAGGTGTTCTTCACCGTCGTCTTCTCGATCGAGTACATGCTGCGCGTCTTGTGTCTGCGCAAGCCGAAGGAGTTCATGCTTAGCATGCTCGGCCTCGTGGACATCTGCGCGCTCGTTCCGACGTACTTGGGGCTTCTCATCCCAGCAGCGCGTCCGCTGATCCACTTGGCGGTGCTACGAATTTTCCGCGTCATGCGCGTGTTCCGCATCCTGCGACTCGCGCGCTTCGTCGACGCCAGCGCCGCGCTGAGCGACAACATCCAGTCCAACAAGCGCCGCATCGCCGTCTTCCTCGTCGGTCTTGGCACCATGATTCTCGTGATCGGCTGCGCGATGTACCTAATCGAGGGCGACCACAACGGCTTCTCCAATATCCCCGTGAGTCTGTACTGGACTGTGGTGACCATGACGACTGTCGGCTACGGCGATATCGCCCCGGTAACCGTCCTGGGACGCATGGTCGCCACCGTCGTCATGTTTGCCGGTTACGGGATCATCGCGTGTCCTCTCGTGCTCAATCAGCACGGCAACCACGATCTGCTGACGGAGATCAACGAGTGTCCGCGCTGCTTCCGCCGCATGCACCAAGACGATGCCAACTTCTGCCGCGTCTGCGGAGCGGCGTTGCGCCAGCCACGCGTGAAGACCATCAAGGCGCAGCAGCGGCGCCTGCGTCTCGCCAAGCTGCGCACGCCCGCGCACGTGAGGATGGAGTCCATGTCGTCCACCACGTCGACCACCAAATCCAACGTTCGCCTGCTCAACGTGGACGAAGAGGCCGATCGCCACGGCGTGACGGTGAATCTGTAAGCAGGGCGATCGGGCCACGTCGTGAACAGGAGCCGCCATCATGTGACGCACAACTAACAAACTGCATGAAGATAAAGTTGGATACTTGAAGTATACGTCTATTGTGTACAGTACTACGACGTTCAGCGCGCGTCTGCGTTTAAATATGGGTCTTGATGACACGCGTGTGGAACCACGGATCACCCCCGTCCATGGCATCGTCCACGGCGCCGATGACCGACGAACGGTAGAATCGCCTCCGCGACGAGCGCGTGGGCATGCCATGCGCGTAGGAGCACGAGTCCCTCGATTGGCTGAATGTGAGAGCGACCATCTCGTGCCAGCGCTCGACCGTGACCTTCAGAGCTTCGCAGTCTGCTGCGGTGGCCGCGATCTCCGTCGTCTCGCGCCATCCGTAGTGCTTCCAGCGCGCCAGTCGCTTCATCCACTCGTCCTTGGCCTTTTGATCCACGGCAGCGAGCAGCAGCGAGTCCACAGGCTTCGTGGAGAAGCTCGCGTCGTCGTGGAGCGTGAGCTTCTCGGTCTTGACGCGGAAGCTGAAGGGCACGGGCGGCAGCGCGTCGTCGCGCTCATCGTCGCAATCGACGACGTCCACGACGTGTCCGCAGAGACGCAGCACTCTTCTCACCGCATCTCCATCGGCGCCTTCGCAGCTTGAGCTTGACTGGTCGCTTTCGGACGAGTAGCTCTGGCGTCCATCATCATCGTCATCGTCGCACTCGACGTCGTCCTCATCCTCTGGCTGCGGCTGCGAGAGCCGGCGCTTGAGCTTGGGCAGCGCCGGCGACTCGCTGCGCGCCATGTGCTTGGGCGCCAACAGCGGCAGCACATTGCTGTTGGAAGCGGCGTCGACCGCCGACTCTCCATTTTCATTTGCACGCGCTGGGGGTTCCTCACATGTCGCAGGATGCAGCGGAGCGGACGCGGAGCACACCAGCAGCCCATTAGTGATCTCAGCATACACGACGGTCGTGTTGTTCCACACGAGGTATCCAGCGCAGGCCATGGCGGAGCGGAGCGGATGTTCTGAGCTTTTGGTGCGAAAAGCGAATCTGAAAGTCCAGATGAATCTGCTGCGTGAGCTCTTCGTGGCGTGGATACGACAGTACAGTGCGACCGACGGCAGCGCCCGTTAGTTTGTTGGCCGAGCAAAATGTTCTGTAAAGCGATTCTACACCCAACTGGGGCGAATCATCTGAATGTTCTTGCCAGAGACAAGGCTCGGATGAATATTTCTGCGAGGAGGACCGTGGGCTTTTGTGAATTTTGTTCTGTTTTCACGTTTTTTGTCGTCGCTGACTACTTTTTTGAACCAGTCAGATCACTGCCCACTGCCAGCAGTCGGTCACCTCTGGCCACTCGGCGGCCAGACGATGAGAGTTATCGGATGACCCCAGTCGAGCAGATGGATACATCGTGAGTGTGGGCGCCAACACAGTTCTGCTCGGGTGATTGGAACATGCATGTCGCAACGTCACCACATCCCTCCCACCAAAAGCGCGGTTACCGCTCAACAGAGCGTTTCCGGATCTCCGTGGGAAGTGGGAAGTAGGCAAAGTGCGACAAATGGTTTGTGACTCCCACCGCAAAGCGACAAATAGTTACAAATCCGAAGACGTTGAAGTTGTTGGGGCGTTGTGAAGTTTCGCCCCGCTCCTCTCGTTTCCTTCTTCGGGGAGGTTCGCCAGACGAGCCAAGCGCGGGAGATGGGAGGACGGGTGACATCTCTTTTCACTTGGAAACTCTATACTTGGTTGTGAAAGTGGTGACGGGTCGTCCCTTCGATCCTCAAAGGTCGGGCCCCAGCAGCGCGCCATGAGTGGAGGTGCCGGTTGTTTTGTTGGTGTTCTCGCCAGCGACTGCGCCGCCTCCCCCCACGTTGGGAAAACGGGAAACGCCAACGACCGGAAACGTAAAGCGACGTCGGCAAGAAGCGCGGGAGACACGCAGATTCACGCGCGACTGACGGGACCACGCGCGCCACCACACGCGCATTCGACGAGCAGCGACATCCGCAGTGTCTGCGCACAGCGCCACACGCGAAAAAGAAACAGAAACAAGCAACGAAAAACCAGCGAGAGATGTTTCCGTTTCCATCGTCCGCAGCAGGCGGAGGAAGCGGAGGAGGAGGCGCCGGCGGCGCGACGGCCGTCATGGACGCGTCCAGGGACTGTCGCTTCGTGTCGCGCGGCTTCTCCAGCGGCATGAGCAGCGCCGACGCGCACGACCAGTTCGACGACGAGATGTTGGACGACGCCAGCGGCCATGGCGTGTTCCGGTCCACGCCCATCGCGCCCATCGCGTTCACCTCGGGCGGCTCCGTGGCCAGCGGCAGCGAAGGCATGGTGTTCGTCTCGGGCTACTCGGTCTCGGGCCGTGACGACACGGCCTGCGTGCGTCGCGTGGAGTTCTCCTCCATCGCCGAGGAGTTCCCTCTGTCCGGAACAGGCACGTCGAACCTGCTGCAGTTCCAGCCATCGTTCAAGACGCCGGTGTTCCAGCAGCACTTGAGCCAGTCCACAGCGTCCACGATGCACGGGGGCGACACCACGTACCGTCCGCAGTTCGTGAGCACGGCCGACCGGGAGACGCCGCCGCTGACCACGATCGCCGAAATGACGCAGCTCGATGAGCAGACGATCTTGAACCGCTCGGTCACGATCAAGAAGGAGAGCGGCGTGGAGGACGACCGCCACAGCCCATTCGGCCCGATCTTAGTCCAAGAGCCGCAGACGTACGAGTACAACGCCACTAAGAGTGAGGTCGACGAGATGGAGGTACGTACAGAAGACTAAGTCCTTCTCTGGACTGCTGTACTAAGATGGAGATGAGCAGCTACTGATCTTATCCCCCCATGATGTCCACGCAGCTCTTGAAGTGGAACATCCAGTCGCAAGTGTTCAAGCGCTACTTTGAGCTTGAGAAGAGAGAGCAGCAGTGGGGGAGACTCGAGATCCGCGACGAGTACGTGGCTTTATTTGTGTGTGAGTGGAGAGATGGCAGGAACTGACTTGAGGCTCGTCGTGTTCGTGCAGCAATCGGATCTTCTTCCATCCTGGCAAGCGCCGCGAGGCCATCATGGCCGAGAAGAAGTTCCACGACGACACGTACAAGGCCGGGATCGCGGAGGGCGACGCGGCCTGGTACCAGACGCGTCGTGCGCAGTTCGCAGAGATGCTTCGAGAGTTCATGGTGAGTGGGTGATGATATATCACACGTGACTCTTCGAATCTTCAGAAGCTGATGGATGCCGTCTGTATGGCGCAGAGAGAGGAAACCAAGCACAAGCAAGAGCTCATGCTCACCCATCTCGAGAAGAGTGAGTATACGCTAACACGTCTACTTAAAGCTACTATGGAGCCGTACTAACCAACTCTTTATGTTCTATAGACTCCCAGTTCAGCAAGTTCCCAATTCTGAGCAACCGCTTCCTGCTAAGTCGCCTCTTGGGCAAGGGAGGTAACGGAGAAGTGTGGGATGTTATCGACTACGCTGATCAGAAAACCCATTGGGCGTTGAAGCTGTCCGTGTCCCACAAGCACGCACGCCGGGAGCACTACACCCACAGCGTGAGTACTTGAATTGCTGCGACGTAGCCTTCGGCTTTGTTTCTAACCCCACTGGTTGTTTCCTATGACTAGCGGCTACGGCATCGTCATATTGCCCGAGTTGGTGAGGCGGCCTACACCATCGAGTACCGTCAACAGAACTACACTGCGTTCACGGTCGAGAGTGTCGAGGCTGATCTTCAGCAAGTCATCGAGGTGGGTCAGGAGTGAAGTTTTTAGGTGGGTTTGAGTGCAAATACTGATGACGAATTGATTGAACGTAGATACATGACCACTTCGACGAGCTCTCTTCGCTCAAGGTTCTATCTCAGCTCTTGGATGCGCTGACCTATCTTCACAACGAGGTACGGCTTCGTGGCTGTCTGATGGTCGCCTCCATTTTCTAACGGGAAGTCCACACTTGCGCAGATGAAGATCGCGCACTATGACTTGAAGCCGACCAACATCCTCGTTGGCAGCGACGAGTGCATCAAGCTCACGGACTTCGACCTCGCACGGAATGTTCACGAGCCGATCTCATCGTCAGTCGTTGGCACGCTGCGGTATTTGCCTCCTGAGTGCTTCCGCCCCAACTTCGGTGACTGCCAAGGCACGGCCGAAAAGGCGGACATTTGGATGGTTGGCGTCGTGTACTGCGTCATGCTCTGGGGAAAGCACCCGATCATCCCCGACAAGGCGACTCACGAAGAAGCGCGTGCGACGCTTGCACGATACAACGGCGCCATCAACTTCCCGCAGCCAGTGTCCGACCTCTCCCGATGGATCATCCAAGGCTGCATGCACCCAGACCCGCGGTGCCGACCCACCGCGTTCCAGTTGTTGCAGGCGCTACAGAACTCGCATCAAACGCGACGGAGCTGATCACGCCGACACTCCGCTACCCCCGCTCGGTGGCTGCTGTTTGTGGCGGCCCTGAGCTGTACAAAACCCCCCTTTCAGTTCAAGTTCGAGTTTCAATGAAGTCGTTAGCAAAGCACTCAGTAGTAGCAGTAGGTAGGAGACTTGTAGAGTAGAAATGAAGAGACGAGTGCAACCCCACGATCCCCTCGTAGTGTACATAACGCCGCTCCATCCAGGCATCCACGATGAGCTCACAGTCTCTCGTCTCAGTTGTTGGCTGTGGCTTGTGCTTCGCTTTGTGGCGTTGTTTGTCCCGGTTCAACGCACAGAAATGCCGGAAGCGGCCGAACTTGTGCGGCTCGTCGATCTCAAACGAGCAGCAGTTGCCTCGCTGGTCTTCAAACGAAATCGCGACGGCGTGGAGGAACAGCCCAGCGCCACGCACGACCTCTGTCTCCACGGGGACGGCGTCTTGAGTGAGTTGGTGGTTGTGGTGGAGGTTGTCGCCGACGATGGGGTGGCCGAGGCTCGCCATGTGGACGCGAAGCTGGTGCCACCGCCCCGTGAGCGGCCACACGTCGACGGTTGTGAGCCATTCGTAACGCGCACTGTTGACAAGAGAGAGCCACCACATCAGCACCCAGGGGGTCTGCTAGGAATACTGAGAAGCGCGCACCTGGGTGAGACGCTGCGGAAGACGAGTGCTGTGCACGACGGCTTGCCGTCGATGGGATTGCTGACGTAGTAGATCGAACTGGTGCCATGAGGAGGTCCAAGTGTCGTTGAAAAGTCAGGAGGTGGAGTCGGTGAGAGACCGTCGGGTGTTAGTCGACTGGGATCGAGTCGCCCGACGAGGATGGCGCGGTAGCGTTTGAGCACGCGGTGGGATTCAAACTGCCTGGACAGCGCCACCTCAGCAGCGCGCTTCTTAGCCACGAGCAGCAGTCCACCGACGCGGTAGTCGAGCCGATGGACCGCGTGAGCAGTGGGCAGCACAGAGTCAGGATGCGCGGCTGGACTCGGACGAAGGAGAGCTGGCAACGCATTCTCCACTGTGCGCCAGCCGCGGCCCTTCACATGGACGCCAACTATCATACGAAAGTGCTTATGAGAATCGGATTTCATGGAACAAGCAAGGATTATTGCGAGCGAACGCACCAGGCTTGACGACAATGGCGAAGGCGTCGCTGTCGAACTCGACGCGTAACCCCTGGCGCCGGCAGATCTCGCACCACTGCTCTGGCGACTGTTTGCGCTGCTCCTCTGGCGGCTGTGTGGACGCACCACCATCTCCAGTAGCGCCAGCATGTACAAATTCCGGTGGCTCGTAAGCGATGCGGTCGCCTACGACGACTGGCGTATTGGTCCTGATGGCGGCGTCGCCGTTGAGCGTCAGGCGTCCGGCCTTGCGTTCGCGCTTAGCCTTGGAGGTCGTGGCGAGCGCCGGAAACACGCGCGCGGCGACGCTGATCCACCACACGCGCTCTGGTGGAAGCGGCTGTGGCGTGCTGTCCGCAGAGGCGCCATACACGTCGGCCGCACACACCTCTTAGATCATGGGCGATGGCATGTTGCCCTTTGACAGGCGATCTTTTCGGAAGATCGAAAATTCAAAACTGTCCAAAAAAGTATTCCAAACTGTTCAGAACTGTTCAAAACTATTTAAAACCGTCCAAAACGCAGACAGGGCAACCACTTTTGGACAGGTTAAGGGAAACCCTCTTCTAGAATCTGCTCCTTCCATTTCTACCTTTTCTATTCATTAGTAGAATCCACTGAGATAACACATTTGCGTAGATGGTTAGCAACTGCAATGTTACTTCAAATTTAAAACCGCCTCGTTTGAAACTTCGAATCACCAATCGCAGCGCTTCGAATCCATTCCACCGCGTATAATCGCCACATTGCAATCGTCCCGCCATGGACCACGCGCCGCAGATCTACTGCGAGCTGGAGTACCAGGAGGCCGACGCGTCCACAGGCCGCAACCGCGTGA